>JAOQIF010001343.1:0-20035 GCA_026260285.1 Colletotrichum sansevieriae
ATCGCGCTTATCCTGCCCCGTCTTAGGTTTAGGTTCTAATTACTACCTATTAGCTATATATAGGGTTCGGTATAGTTAGGGGAGATATAGCTATACTTCTTATAGTTATAGCATTAGGGTCCCTAGGAGTCGGTAGATATACTACTAGCGCTAGGTATTATATAAATATCTGCTAAGTAGTTATTCTATAATAGGGTCTCTAGGCGGCGATCCCTTGAGTCTATTAACCTAGGGGGTTATGAGCTGCTCTTATGAGGGCGGTCTAGAGAGCTTGAGTATATTTACTAATATAACTTAGAATAGCTAGCGGACGTTCCCCCGTATCTCCCTTCTATAATCTCCTATAATCTCTATATATATAGGGTAATAGTATATATATTAGTATAGTTAATATCCTACTTAAAGAGTTTATCCTTTAGGGTTCTAATAAGGCCCTAAAAGAAGGCGTACGCCTTTATATTACTTATGCTTAGCTCGCTAAGTACTTAGTTAATAGACTCCTATCGAGCTTAATATATAATTAGTTTCTTATTATCCTTCTAATAGCACTATTTTAAAGTATTATAGTAGTTCTACTCTTAGAGCTCAGGTGCGATATGCTACCCTCTTATGAAAATTCTGAAGTCTTCCTATTTAGGGTTTATCTAATTCCCCGACTTATCTATAAGCGTTTATTAATAATTCTATTATTCTATTTATAGGATATGCTCTATTATACTTAAAGCCTACTAGATATACTAGCTATTAGAGTAGCTAGGGTGGTGCTTATAAGCCTCTTTAACTATAAAAAGCTAATCTTCCCTTATTATACTAATAGATTCGCTAGTAAGGCGCGCTATATTATAATTTAGGGGTTTTTTATAAGCCTTAGGCGATTACTTAGCAAGAGCTTAGTTGCTTAATATAATAGTAATTAGCTCCTATTAGTTAGCTATTATAGTTATAATCTATTATATTAGCACTTAGCTAGTTGCTTTATCTAGTCTTCTAGCTTAGGCTAGCCCGTCAGCTATAGCTATAGATATCTATCCCGTTAGCCCGTCTAGTTTATAAGAAGGGTCTTATATTCCCTATTCTCCTATATATACTTATTATCTATATAGCGAGCGTTTAGTATAAGTAGCCTATTCTCTTCGGAGCTCCTAGCCTCGCTTGAAGTATAGCTTCTTACCTCCCCTCGTTAGCTTATATTATCCTCTAATTGCTTGCTAGGGTTAGCTTCCTTATATAGGTTTATATAAGCTATTTCGCTCTGCTCTTAGCGAATATTAGGCGTAGGTTTTTAGCCTAATTAATAGGCGTTGCTTAGGTATATAATACTATTATTATTACTAACCTTTCTAAAGTAGGGTAGAAGCAAAAGAATTATAAAGGTATTAAGGAGCTAAGAGCTATAGTTAGATTAAACTAATAGTAGAAGCACTTAAAAGGTAGGATTAGTATTATTATACTACTTTTACTTGCTTTCTCTAAGATCCTTTATTTCTAGCCTTTAGCGAGTATTTACTAGGTCTTTGCTATAAGGGTTCTATACCCTAGACCTATAGGCCTCTCTATCCCTTCGGCTTATACTAGCCGAAGCGTCTCCGGCTTCTCCGGTCTGGGTATCTAGTCCCTTATAGAATTATTCCTAAGAGTTTAGGTCTCTATTCTTTAAAAGCTTTGATAATTACTATAAGTTCTTTATTATAGATCGGGTAGTTTAGTTTAGGTTTATAAAGCTTTTGAGAGAAGAAGGCATATAGGTATAGTTATCCTTCTAAATCTTATTAGGATAGTTATACTCTAAGGGTATAATCTAAAGAATCTAGTTCTACTTTGAACTATTTTATAGGACCTAGAATAATTAAGACTAAATTGCTAGTAATAAGGTCCTTGATCTTCTAGAAGGCTATCTATCATAGTTCTTCCTATATAAAGGGTATATCTTCATAGCTAAGGCTTATAAGAGCTGCGTTAATCTTGCTATAGTTTTTAATAAATTTATAATAGAAGTTAATAAAACCTAGGAATCCTTAGACTTCCTTAAGGTTTTTAGGTATTAGCTATTCCTTAATAGCTTTAACTTTATTTTCTAATATATAGACTTTTCTAGGAGTGATAGTAAATCCGAGGTATTCTACCTTTTAGGTGTGGAATTCGCTTTTCTTAGGTTTAACTAGGAGCTTAGCTTCCTGAAGTGCTTATAGGACGTGGTGCACGTCTTCCTTATATTTCTTAAGTATAGGTGCGAAGATTAGGATATTATCTAAGTAGATAACTATATAAATATTAATATATTTATATAAGACCTAGTTAATTATATTCTAAAAAGTTATAGGGGCGTTAGTAAGACTAAAGGGTATAACGAGGTACTTGAAATATCCTTTTCTTATTCTAAAAGCGGTCTTCTATTCTTCTCCTTCCTTTATTCTAATTAGGTTATAAGCTCTTTTAAGGTCTAGAGCTATAAACTAGTTAGCTCTATATAGGAGTCGTCTCATTTTATTAATAAGGGGTAGTAGGTAATGATTCTTAATTATTATTTTACTAAGTATATGATAATTAATATATAGTTATAATTTCCTATTCCTCTTAGGTATAAATAGGATTAGGCTCCCTATTAGTAATATTAAGGGTCTAATATATTCCTTTTTAAGGTTTTCTTTGAGGTACTTATCTAGGGCTTCTATTTCTATTAGATCAAGTCCATAGATCTTATTGAATTATAGTTCCTTCCCTTTTTTAAGGGGGATTTCATAGTTAAAACTAGTATATTCAGGCAGTCCGGTTTCTAATTTAGCTATAAAGAGTTCCTTATAGACTTTATATTCTTCTAGGATAGATAGAAGTAGATCATTCTGCTTTTTGAGGTCTATTATTATTAGTAGTTATAATATAGCTTCTTTTACCTTGAGGTGGTAGAGGTCGCCTTGCTGCTCCTTTTTATAGGGATTTATTTAAGGCCTGGGTTTAATAGTGCTACTTAGGGACTAAATCGTCGTGGTCCTAATAGAGTTAGCCTATTCTCTAATCTATCTAGGGATTATTTCATTCTAGCTATAGTATTCCTAATATGATTTTATATAATCCTATTTCTTTAAGGTTAAGTTAGATTTATTCTTTCTAATTTAAGTAGCTTATCTTGAGGGGCGTGGTCTTATTTTTGATAGTTCCTCCTTTATAATAGACTTATTTTCCCTTAGTATTATTAAGTTTATGGATATATTTCTTAGCTTTCTATAGTACTTATAGTTAGTTTATTATTTAGGGTATTATAATATTAACTTCTAATCTGCTATTTATAAGCATAATTATCTTTTTATTATAGATTATAACTTCTAGTTATAGGTATATTTATAGGTTCTAGGTGATAGCATAAATAGACCTTATTATTATTACCTATTATAGTCCTTTATTAGTAAGCAAGTCTAGTTTTTTAATTACTTAGGTTATTCTAAATAGGTAATTTATTTCCCTTCCCTTTATACCTTATAGAGGCT
Source organism: Colletotrichum sansevieriae (assembly GCA_026260285.1). Taxonomy (NCBI): domain Eukaryota; kingdom Fungi; phylum Ascomycota; class Sordariomycetes; order Glomerellales; family Glomerellaceae; genus Colletotrichum; species Colletotrichum sansevieriae. Next base: position 3,483 of record JAOQIF010001343.1, read on the forward strand.
ATTCTTATAGATTTTAACCTATAGCAGTCTGTAAGGGACTGGATACCCAGACCGGAGAAACCGGAGACGCCTCGGCTACTATAGGCCGAAGGGATGGAGAGGCCTATAGGTCTAGGGAATAGAACCCTTATAGCGAAGACTTAGCAAATACTTACCGAAGGCTAGGAATAAAGGATCTTAGAAGAAGCAAGCAAAAGTAGCGTAATAATATAGACCCTATCTTTAGGTACTTCTGCTATTAGTTTAACCTAACTATAGCTCTTAGCCCCTCGATACCTTTATAATTCTTTTGCTTCTACCCTATTTTAAGAAGGTTAGTAATAATAATAGTACTACGCACCTGAGTAACGCCTACTAATTAGGCTAAAGAACCTATACCTAACGTTCGCTAAGAGCAGAGCAAAATAGCTAGTATAAACCTTTATAAGGAAGCTAACCCTAGCAAGCGATCAGAGGATAATATAAGCTAATAAGGGGAGGCAAGAAGCTATGCTTTAAGCGAAGCTAGGGGTCCTAAAGAGAACGGGCTACCTATGCTAAATACTCGCTATATAGATACTAAGTATATATAGGAGAATAGGGTATATAAGACCCCTTCCTATAAACCGGACGGGCTAATAGGCTAGATATCTATAGCTATAGCTAATAGGCTAGCCTAAGCTAGAGGGCTAGATAAAGTAACTAGCTAAGTTCTAATACGATAGATTATAACTATAATAGCTAACTAATAGGAGCTAATTGCTACTATATTAAGCAACCGAGCTCCTGCTAAGCGATCGCCTAAGGTTTATAAAAAACCCCTAAATTATAATATAGCACGCCTTACTAGCGAATCTATTAGTATAATAAGGGAAGATTAGCTTATTATAGTTAAAGAGGCTTATAAGTACCGCCCTAGCTGCTCTAATAGCTAGTATATCTAATAGGCTTTGAGTGAAATAGAGCATACCCTATAAATAGAATAGCAGAATTACTAGCGAATACTTATAGATAAGTTAGGGAACTAGATAGACCCTAAATAGGAAGACTTTAGAATTTTCATAAGAGGGTAGTATATCATACCTAAGCTCTAAGAATAGAACTACTATAATATACTAAGATAGTACCGCTAGAAAGATAATAAGAAACTAATTATATATTAGGCTTAATAGGAGTCTATTAACCGAGTACTTAGCGAGCTGAGCACTAGTAATATAAAGGCGTATGCCTTCTTTTAGGGCCTTATTAGGACCTTAAAAGATAAACTCTTTAAGTAGGATATTAACTATATTAATATATATACTATCGCCCTATATATATAGAGATTATAGGAGATTATAGAAGGGAGACGCAGGGGAACGTCTACTAGCTATTCCGAGTTATATAAGTAACTATACTTAGGCTCTCTAGACTGCCCTTATAAGAGCAGCTTGCAACCCCCTAGGTTAATAGACTCAAGGGATTGCTACCTAGAGACCCTATCCCGGAATAACTACTTAGTAGACGCTCGTATAATACCCGGTGCTAGTAGTATATCTACCGACTCCTAGGGACCCTAATGCTATAACTATAAGAAGTATAGCTATATCTCTCCTAACTATACTAAACCCCGTATATAGCTAATAAGTAGTAATTAGAACCTAAACCTAAGGCGGGGCGGGATAAGTATAATTATAATACCTAGTATAACTAATGCTAAAGACTCGGGAAATAAGTAGGTATAGATATAACCCTAAGGGGCACTATACTAGAAATCACCTTAGTTCTAGTAGGATAAACTATTAAGGGATAGGCGTTAGCGCTCCGAGCATCTAGCGAAGTTAAACTAGAGGTTAATATAGATACCTATATAATAGTAGACGTTATATAAGAAAACCTCGTTGAGAGGCTCTAACTAAAGGAGGCTACTAGTATTATAACCCCTAAATTAGTGGATTTCTAGGGAAGGCTTATACCTATAAGCAAGGTCTATTAGCTTATATTCTTCCTTATAGATAGTCGGGGTTACTTATAGAAGATTTGCTAGGCTTTTATTATAAGCCCTCGCCCTAAAGGAGCGGGAGATATCCTTCTATCTAACGATTTAATAGGATAGGAAGGTATCTATATAGATACCTGCGCACGCACCTAGTTATATAAACCCCTCTTGCTTACTAAGCTAGAAGTAATTATCTAAGAGATTATAGAGAATAGCTAATAAGCCTATATTATATATCTAATAGGTGCTATAAGCCTTAATAAGAAGGATATAGAGTCCTTAGGCGAAGACTTACTAAATAATAATTAGGAGAAGAAGATTCCTAGGGAACTCTAAGACTTTGCTAACGTTTTTAATAAGGAGAATATAAAGAAAGTTCCGAGGCTAAAGGGAGTAGTATACTATATTAAACTAAAACCTAGCAAGGAACCCCTATATAGACTAATATACCCTATATTAGCGGAGTAGTTGCAAATGCTCGCTAAGTATATCCGGGATATAGAGGTAGCAGGCTATATATACTGCTTAACTAGCTCTATAGGAGTACTAGTGCTATTCGTGCCTAAGAAGGATAGAAGCCTGCAACTATATATAGACTATAGGGGATTAAACGAAATTATAATAAAGAACTATTATCCTCTACTACTAATTAGCAAGCTTCTAGATAGGCTCGCTAGAGCGAAGTTTATTTTAAAGATTAACTTAAGCGAGGTATACTACTAAATTATAATTAATAAAGCAGATAGGTAGAAAATAGCGTTTAGAATATAATATAAGTACTTCGAGTATACTATAATGCTATTTAGGCTTATAAATACCCTGGTAACTTTTTAGGCGTATATTTACTAAATACTCACCAACCTTCTAAATACCTGCTATATTATATACCTAGATAATATTCTAATCTACTTAGATATAAGGGAATAGCATACTAAGGACCTCTATGCTATCCTATGCTACCTAAGGGCTACTAAGCTATTTATAAAACTAAAAAAGTATAACTTCTACTAGATAGAAGTAGATTTTCTAGGGTTCTATATTACCTAAGATAGCATCGGGATAGACCCGGATAGAGTCCGAGTAGTTGCTAAATAGCTAGTACCTAAGTCTTTTAGAGATATCTAAGTATTCCTCGGTTTCTATAACTTTTACTATAAGTTTATTATAAGATATTCTCATATCGCAGCCCCTATAACTAGCGCGCTCAAGGGAAGCTAGAATAGTATAAAGTTAGGAGCCTTCGCCTAGATAGGGGAGATATAAACCGCATTCGAGATACTTCAGAGAGCATTCGCTAAAGCCCTAATACTAAGATACTATAACCTAATATTAGAAACTAGGGTTAAGACTAACGTATCTACTTAGGTAGTATCTAGCGTGCTTTTATAAAAGCATAATATAGTTTAGTATCTAGTAGCCTTCTAGTTAAGGAAGCTCTTAGATATAGAGAGGCGCTAAGATATAGGGCAATAGGAACTCCTTGCTATTATAGAAAGTTTAGATCACTAGGTGCAATACCTATAGGGACTCCCTAAGAAATTCGTAGTACTTATAGACTATATAGCGCTAAAAGGAGTACTCGCTATGCTTACGTAGGATATTTATAGAAGACTCGTGCAATAGGTTTACTACTTATTAGTATTTGATTTTAAAATCTAGTATAGATCGGGGGTTATTAATCTAGTAGATAGATTATTATAACGCTCTAATTATGTAATAGAAGATGCTAAGGTAGATAATATACTTCCTACCCTTAGAAAGAAACTTAGGCTTATTAGCTAGCTTTTAGTAAATATTCGCTAGTATATTACTAAGCTTAAAAGAACTATAGCTATTATGAGAACTTATACCCGAGCTATCTAGCGAAGCATATAAGAACCTTACTAGAGGGCTAGCTCTAAGGTTAAGGGATCCTCACCCTCAAGTTAGCACTACCCTATGATAAGTACTAATAAGCTATTATATATAAGTATGCATATTAGCGCTATTACCCGCACGAAAGCATACGCAGGTGCTACGCTAACTGCTCCACGAGAGAACAGCGATAGGCTAGAGGACTTAGGGGGAGCTAGGGTTACTATACTAGAATAGTATATCCTACGTGCTATAATAAGGGAGCTTATTTAGGATAAAACGGCTTATATGCTATAACTAGGTATAGATCTCGAATAGATAGTTAGAGGACTATAGGCTAAAGACCCCTTCTATAGAGATATCGTAGCTAAGGTTCGCTAGGATACTAGGGAATACTAAGGATACCGAGTTAATAAGAATAATATCCTTTAGTTTAAAAGAAGACTTATTATTCTAGAAGAGGGATCCCTTTGCTATAAAATCCTAAAAAACTACTATAATATGCCTAGATTAGGGTATATAGGAGTAAATAAGATAGCTAAGCTAATCTTGCGAAAGTTTTATTAGCTATATTTAATAGAGGATATATAGCAATACGTTGCTAAATGCCCGCGCTACTAAGGGGCGCGCATACTATAGCATAAGCTATACGGGCTATTATAAATACTAGAACTACTAGTATACCTATTCTAATAGATTTCTTTAGACTTCTTAACTAGCTTGCTAGAAAGTTGCTAAGATAACGGAGTTACTTATAATATAATCCTAGTAATTATATATTAGATAACTAAAGTAGCACGGTTCTTAGCGATAACTAAGCAACTAGATGCTGCAGGTTTAGCGAGGATCCTATATTAAGAGATCGAGTGCTAATATAGCACGCTAGAGGTTATTATTAGTAACTAAGATAAACTAATTACTAGCTAGTTCTAGCGAGACTAGACTAAGGCCTGAGATATAGAAGGGCGTATCTCTACTGCATAGTATCTATAGATAGATAGTTAGACCGAAAGAATATACTAGACCCTAACTATATATCTTATAAAGTTTAGCAAAGGCTCGCGCAACTAATAGGTAATATAACTAGTTAAGGCTGAATTTTCATATAATAATAACAAATATGCTACTATTAGCATATCCCTATTTGAGGCCCTTATAGGATACTACCCTCGAATAGTTAACTACTACTTGCTAAATATAGAGATTAGGACTTAAGGGGTTAATAAAAGGCTTAAGAAGCTAATAGAGGTTTGCTAAAGAATAGCTAAGACCTAGCGATATATAACTAAGGTATAAGCTAAGAATGCGAATACTAGAAGAAAAGCGTAATTATACTACGTTAGAGATATTATAGGACTCTTAATAAAGAACTTCTATTTTACAAAGGGTTAGTAAAAGCTTGCCCTAAGATTTATTCCTATGCTAGTTATAGAAGTTATAAGCTCTAATACCTATAGAGTATAACTCCTAGAGAAGTATAGCAGAGTATATAATATCTTCTCTATTGCTCTGCTTAAGCTATAGTATAGCTAAAAGCTTACTAAGGGGTAGCTCCTAGACCTTAAAGAAGACCCTAAGGAATAGGAAGTTAAGGATATTATATTATAGAGGGAAGCGCTAATAAGCCCCCTATATTTAGTTAAGTAGAAAGGCTAGCTAGTAGAGTATAATACCTAGGAGCCTAAAGAATACTTAGCAAACGCTTTGCAAATCCTCGCTAGATTTAAGAAATAGTAGCGCAAGTCGTATTATAAGTAGGATAACGAGTAATATAGATTAATAAGAAAAGTTAATTAACTATAAGATAGCTAAAACGCTAAAGAGAAGACCCCCCCCCTATAAAAGCAATGCAAACCCTATAGGTATCTAACCTTATATTACTATAGAAGTCTACTATACTCTCGCTAAAGTTCTGCTAGCACTACTACTCCTTATTATTATTATTACCCTCGTCGTTATTATTATTATCCTCGCTCTCCTCCTTAGAGCTATTGCTAGTAGTACTGCTATTACTACTCTAACTATCGCTCTCTATAGTATTATTAGAGTTACTATCCTCTATAGCTAAGGACTTATCCTCCTCGCTATTATAAACCTAGTAATACTAAGCTATTGCTAAGGTGTTACTAACCTTCTTCTAAGAATTTAGTCGAGGCGTAGGACTACTACTAATAACTTTAAAGATAGCAACGGGAGCTTAGTAGTAAGTATTGCGAAGTATGCGGGAACCTTAGACCTTCGAAGGCTCTTATAAAGGAAGCGCGGATATATAGGTATTGCTCTTTAAAAGCTGCGTTATTAGGATATTAATAAGCCTATTAAGAAAGGTAGCTTATTTAAAGATATAGGTCTTATTATATAAGTAAGTAGGGAGAGCATTATTAAGCTATATTATAATCTCCTTAACTAAAACCTTATCTTTAGCCTAGCGAGCTACTTATAAATATATATTAGATTAATAAAAGGGCGAGACTAACTATAAAGTAAAACCTACCTCGAGCGAAACCTATAGATATACCTAGGTATATAAAGCTATACTCTCCTTAATACCTATAGCGAGGAGCTAGTTCTTATAGTTCTTAGAACTAGGCTTAAGACTAGCAGGGTTTACTAACTAGTTATAGAGGTATTAGAGAAGCTCCTGCCCTTACTCTATAGCTATAAAGATATAGAAGATCTCGCGCTATTAATACTAGCTAGTAGTAATTATATAGATATAATGCTTAACCTAGTTCTAATAGAAACGAGTAGTACTAATAAGATAAATAGGAATCTAGAAATAGGAAAAGTTAGCCTATACCTCTACCGAACAGTTGCTAAACTCACCCTATAGCACTTAATACCGCGAACCTAGCATAACTCGCATATATAATCACTATTGCAGCGATAAGCATAGATAACCTAGGCATTCTTAGGGAGCTATAGCGCGTAACTAACGCAGGGTTTGCTACTACCCGCCTAATTACGCTAATAGTTACTACTACTAAGTTTAGCTTTAGTAAGGCTATACTTAGCGAGGAGTTAGCTAATAAAGCTCTTAGCGCTTATAATATTTAAGGATATATTAAAAGATAGGGAGGGTCTACGAAGTCTCGATAAAAGGCTTAGATAATATAAAAGTAGTTATTATATAATAAGGAGGGAAAAGAACTAACCCTAGGGCGGGAAAAAGCCGTAATTTTATAAATAGCTAAAGAGACCTCGCTAAACTATTGCAAAAGTAGATGCAACTTCGGATAGCAAAGAATAGTAGTTACTCACTATAGCAGGTACTACCTACTAGGAGATAGACGTAGTAAATTAGTAACGATAGTCGCTATCTAACTTACTTAATAGCCTCGTAACGCGCCCGTTTAGAAGGGGGATAATAGGATAAAAAACGAAGTTATTATAAGGGTATAATATAAGAAGGTGCTCGCTAGATAAAGGGCGAATAATAGGAGAACTAAAACGAAGCTACTATTAGAATAACTACTCTCTTTCGAAAGGAAATAATAGGATAAAATATAAAGTTATTATAAGGGTATAGTATAAGAAAGTACTCGCTAAATAAAGGGCGAATAGCAGGAGAATAAAAACGAAGTTACTATAAGGATAACCGCCCCCGTCTAAAAGGAAACGATAGGATCCCTTTAGAATAGCCCGGATAGAGAGTATAAAAGGGCCTAAAAGGAGAGGAATTATAAGGAATAGAACTATAAGCCTAGTTATTATATCTATAACTCTAAGGGCTCTATTATCTTTCAGCGAATATTTAGCGAATAGATACTGCGCTAGATAATAGTAGCAATAAGTAAAGGACCGGGGCCTACCCCGGATAGCTAAGAAGGATAATAATAGAGGGCTAACCTATAATACCCGATCTTATAGTAAGAACTACTATAATTAGAAGGGGGATAATTATAAGGCACTAGATACCTAGACTAGAGAAACTAGAGACGCCTCGGCTACTATAGGCTAAAGGGATAGAGAGGCCTATAGGTCTAGGGCATAGAACCCTTATAGCGAAGACTTAGCGAATACTCGCTAAAGGCTAGGAATAAAAGATCTTAGAAGAAGCAAGCAAAAGTAGCGTAATAATACGGACCCTATCTTTAGGTGCTTCTGCAATTAGTTTGACCTAACCGTGGCTCTTAGCCCCTCGATACCTTTACACAGTCTTAGTCTATCCTTTATAATTCTCTAGGCGCATGCCTTATCTTAGTAGTAAACCTAGTATTTATTGCGCTAGTATTTATCCTATTTTATATTATTATTATGCTAGCACCTTATAGGGAACTACAGGCTTACTTAAAAGGTAGCGATCCTTTTGTTAAAAGTTGTTATTATCTATCTAATTATAATATATATAGCGTAGATATTTATAATAGGTTTATCGTTATATCTTCTAGGGTAGAGTTAGTACTTATATTTATCTCCTAGGTGCTCTTTATATTTATTAAATAAGCACTAGGGCTAAAATAGGCTCTAATAGCTAGGGTAGTTGATTTAAAGAGCTAGGTAGTCTTTAGTATAGAGTTTTAGGATATAGTTCTTATCGCTCTATAATACTACGATCCTAAAGAAGTATTATTATTATTTATCCTAGTATTTATTTATCCTCTAGTACTAAAGGAGCTATTATATCTCTTCCTCTATATTAGATTCCTCTTTAGAGCTAGTATTATCCACGCTAGGTATAAATCTATAGGTAATTTCTATCTAAGTATATTATTAAGTAACGTTACGAGGTTTTTCTAAGTTATAAGGTAAGCTTTCTCCTTCTCTAAATATCTAGTTATTAGTAAGGTTAAATAGTTATTACTCTTCTAGGGGATCGTGCTAATAATCTAGTTCTTTATTAGATTCTTCTTTAACTTATTCTTAAGTTCCTAGTTAATTTATTCGATTCTAGCGGGGTTACTACGTGCGTTTCTATAACGTACTATATGCACTATTAGGGCACTAATTTACTAATACTAGATATAGTTATCTGGTTCTTATTAGGCTTATTATAGCTAAAGAGTCTAGGCTACTTCGAGGCATAAGATCTATTATTTATTATTATCTTCGAGTTCTTATCCTTATATATTAATAACTTATAGTAATAGGGTGCTAGCGGGTTTAAGTTATTATACTTATAGTATTTCATTAAGTTATTCAGTAGATTTTCTAGCGATTCTATTATTACTTTAGTAGGCTATAGCGATTATTTTGGTTTTAACTATAGGTAGGGTTATATTATAACCTAATCATCTAGAGTTACTATCTCTAGGGTAATAACCTGATTTCTCTCTATCCTCTAGATAGATTTAGCAGTTATTACTATAGTATCTAGTCTATAATATAGATATATAGGGTGCTTTTATGGTTATATTGACTTGCTTTGCACTCTCTAGTGCTAGCTTCTATCCTAGTTTCTTTAGCTTATTATAGTTTCTAGAAATATGCCTATATTAGTTATAGTTATAGCATTTTGGGTTCTAGGTCTTCTTATCTTAATTCTTCGTGGTTAAGCTGAGGTCTATAGGTCTACTATGCTATCTATAGGCAGTGCTTTAGCAGGTATTATTCTAGTTACTACGAGGTTAGTTATTATTCCGCTAGCTATTGAACTTATACGAGGGTTGCTATTAATATTTATATCCTAAGTTAGGGTTTAGTTATCTTTCTCCTTTTTCTTTCTTTATAGTACTTAAAGAGATAGTTATTAATTTTAATAGCATACTCTATATAGTCCTAGAAACTAGGAGGTATATTAACTTTAGCTATTTTATCCTTAATATTATCTTTAAGTCCCTAGTAGAAAGCGAAAACCTTGCTTTTATTAGTTATATTAATTTATAAAGCAATTCTTTGAAACTTAGCTATATAAAGCGAGGTGGATTTAGTCTATTATAAGTAAGCTAAGTCGCGTTTAGGTTGCCTTTTTTCATTAGGTCCTAAGAAGAGTAACTTAAGTGCTTAGATATATCCTATAAAACTAAAGAAGATATCCTTAACTTCCTAGCTATATTTTTAATAGGTTTATTAAGCTATTCTTACTAGAGGGGTTTAAACTAAGCTAGGGCTCGTCCTCATAGGAAAGTAATAGCATAAACTATATATTTACTATTATTTTAAAGAGTATTTATATAGAAGGCTTAGTAGGTCTATATCTAAACTAGGTACCCTTTGAGTTATCCTGGAGTTCTATTGAAGGTAGTAGGAGTATTAAGCTTAAGTTATTCTCTTCCTTTAACTAGGGCTAATATATAATGTTAGTAGTAGCTTAGAGGGTTATAACTTCTTTCTTAAGATCCTAATTCTTATAGGCTTATTCTTAGAGTTCTTTAAGGGCTATAATATTTTAGTTAAATATATTGCATATTTCTTTAAAGTTATAATTAGTCTTATTAAGCTAATATTTGAGTTCTTTTGTATTATCCTTACTATCTAAGTTATCCTTTATTTTCTAGTCTCCGAGTTTCTAGGCTAGATTCTAGTTAGTTCGTCCTCTAGAGGTAGACGAAGATCTAGGGGTAGGGGACTTAATAGAGGCGTGGGAAGATATTTTTATCTATACTATTAGTAGGCTTTAATAGTTAACTTATTAAATAGGAGTAATTAAAGTATTATAATTAGCTATCTAATAGTAGAATCTACTAATAGAAGCTAGAGATTGAAATATAGTAATAGTATAATGAGGTTATAGTTATGGGCTTTATTATAGATCAGTCTTTAGAGGCTAAGGTAATTAGTCCTAGTCTTAATAAGTAGTTTTATAATAAAGTTAAGCTAAAAGTATCCTAAGGATAAATACTTAAAATATTTATAAGTTAATTGCTAAAGAGCTATAGGAGTCTAACCTTAAGCTAGGCTTAAGGTTATACTATATATAAGTCTTAAATAGTTCTTTATCTAATTACTAATTCCTATCTAGGTACTAGTAAGTACTTAGTAATTATTAATAAGTGCTTAATAGTCCTTACTAAGCGCTTAGTAATCTATACTACTTGCTTAGTCTTATCTTATTATTATATAACTTATACTATAGTTCTTCTATTCCTAAGTAAGTCCCTGTTATTTCTATAATCCTATAGTATAAATATCCTATCCTAGCTACCCAACGCCTAAGTAGGTCGTTCGGCTGCTATCCTTGTCTACGGGTCGTAACAATAACGCTACGAATAATAATACTTGCCTCCAGGCTTTCTACTAGCATGTTAACCTAGAGATAATAGAGACGGACGTCCAGGCCTAGCAAATATAGTGCTATAGCTATATCCTTAATCTTATAGCCTAGGCTATCTTATTCAGCAAGGACCGGGGGACTCTCGAGGCTAAATCGGACTACTACTAGCTTATAGAGTAGCATAATAAGGATCTAAAGGCGTAGTAGCGTCTTAGGCCTATTAGCTAGCTCTGGAATATTATTAAGTTTATATAGGCCTCTCTATAATAGATAGAATAGTACTAGAAGGTAGTAGTAGAGATTAATAATAGCTCCAAATTCTAGATCTTCTCGGAGTCGCGCTAGGAGGCCTAGCTTATACTAAATAATAATACCCGCTAGAATAGTATATATCTCATAATCAAGAGGGCTATAAAGAAGAAGGCAGAGATTTAGGCCTTCCTATTAGTTAATAATAATAATAACGACGTTAAGCAGTATATACTAGAGTTAGACCTACTCTCTGCTAAGGATTAGAAGGTCCTTGCTAAGGTTGCAATAATCCTTAAGCCCTTCTATTGCTAGACGAAGCGGTATAAGGGCTAGGGTATTAATAATAGGCATAGCTAACTCTAGGAGGTCACGATAGGTATTGAATACCTTCTCTCGCATCTCGTTGACTAGAAAATATACTATAACACTAGTATTAACCCCGGGGTTAATAACAATAATAAGGGTGCCTCCTAGCTATTATAGCTATTATAAAAGCGTGCTAGCTAGGCCCGACGCTATTAGCATAACATCTAAGCCCTACCTACCTATATATAGAAGGACTAGGCATCGCTAGCCTCGCGATCTGCCTCACGATTTAAGACTCTTAATAAGGAGTAGCAGACCTTCCTCTATAGCAGCACTAAGCAGGGGTAGTAGAAGCTCTTTAACTATTATAAACTTCTCAGAGAGTTACTACTATTCTCTAGTATAATTATTCTATACCTATTATATAGTATCTCATACCTATAAGATATATAGAGTGAGGATTACTAGAAGGGATAGATTAAGAAGGCTCTGAGTACCCTTATGGAGTACTTTAACTAGTAGTATTATCAGCCTAGCGAGATCTTACTAGCAAGCTAATAAGCTAGCATACTTCCTATTAATCCTAGCGCTAGAGATATAGAGGATATTTACTACTAGTAATAGGTTAATAGCTAGCGCTATTAGACGCTACCCCGGATAGATAAGCTTGATCTCTACCTCTATTAGCCTCTAGAGACTACTTCTAACCTAGTATAGTAATAGATAGACTATATAGAGTCCTTCCCGGAGCTCTCCCGGCTTGCTATTAATATCTTCGCTATGCTAGTAATAGTAGCTAACTATAAGAGGGCTTTTAGTACTACTGAGTTAAGCCTCTCGTCGCAGAGGCTCTTAATAATGCTAGATACTATAGAGACCCTCTAACTAAGTAAGAACTAGCTAAAGAGGGGGGTAATATGCCTCAGAATTACTTTGGGCTGCTAGGGGTATTATAACTTTATTTACTTATTACCTGATTAGGAAGTAGTAATAACGTCGTTTACTATAATATTTAACTTGCTATACTTGCGAGTTAGCTAATAATCAAAGCCTAGAAAAAAGATCACCAAGTTAACAAGTATAGGGGGCAAAATTGACTTGATTGCACTTGCGGCAGCGCTGACGCAGACCACGCTCGTACCAGTAGTCTGAATAGGCGTTTTCCTTTCCGCACAATTGACCTTCTAGAACCCTAGTTGACCGAAAGTTATTGCATAGATATTAACCACATCTACTGGCCCTGATATCATTATGACGAAGAAAGGCAAACCCACGATGACGACCCCTGCGGGCGGCTGGTAAGGAATTCAGCTCGCTTTCCCCACGTAATAGTCCTAAGTCAGATAGTCTTGCGATAAGACTTACCCGCGTAGTAAGGGGAATCGATCTACCGCGGGGATTCCCTGATGGTGCCCTTCGTGACGCAAGGCTCCGTTCAACGTTCTTGCTTCTATCAATCGAAGTCGGTTGTGCCATGGCTGACTGGTGTGCTTAAGATGATCACTATTGGACCCTTCGCTAGGTTGATGCTCTCCCGCCAGGGGGGCTTGAGCTTTGGTGCATAGCCATAGTTCAACTTGGGACGGCATTGGACATAATGCCGAATATGCCGAATCCGCAGCTTTTCGCCGCCATGGCCTAAGATCTCCACCTGAAAAGAGTCACTGTTGAGTGAAGTGTCCTACCTTACGTACAAAGATAAAGCTTTCGACCGTGGACTTCAACTCCTTGGTTCCCAGCTTGAGATCTCATTGCCATCATTTTTTCAAAGTAGGCCAACTTGCGCTTGTCTACATTATTGATGTTTGTCGGAATTCTCTGAATAACAGACCGCTGAACGACCCGCCCCCAACACAGACCATGAAGTCTTTCGTCACCCTTGCGCTCGTGGGTTTCGTGGCATCTATCCCGATCGCGCCAGCGAACTACAAAAAACTCGAAATCGCAGCGAAGCTCGACAGTCGCGCGACTGGAGATACTTCGAAGGAATTCACGACAGGCGGCTGCCGTGATGTCATCTTCATATTTGCTCGCGGTTCCACGGAAGCTGGTAACATGGTGAGTTACCGCCCCCCGGCACCCGCTCGGATGTGTGGCACGTCTTTGGCCCCGTATTCGGGACGTGCGACAACATCGGACGGAGCTGACGTTGAAGCTGCCTAGGGCTCTACCGTCGGACCCCCGACTTCAGACGGTCTAAAGAATTGCTATGGGGATGACAGGGTGGCAACGGAGGGCGTCGATTACGCGGCGGAGCTGTATACCAATTTCCTCCCTGGCGGAGCCGACCCGTTGGGCGTCACGGCGATGCAGAAGCTTCTCAACGATGCCGCCTCGCAGTGTCCTGACGCAAAGATCGTGGCTGCAGGCTACAGGTCAGTGCTGCTCATATTCGTTTTCGTGATAACACATCGGCGCGGCGGAGCTGACATTTGTCACCAGCCAAGGAGCGGCCGTCACACATCGATCCATCGAGAACCAGCCCGACACCGTCAAGGACAGTATCGTTGGTGTCGTCACCTTCGGTGACACGCAAAACGCGCAAGACAATCAACAAATTCCGAACTTCCCGAAGGACAAGCTGAAAATCATCTGCAATGATGGCGATGAAGTCTGCAACGGCACCCTAGACATCGAGCCTCCCCACCTCGACTACGTGAGACGCGTTCCTGAGGCGGTGGATTTCTTGATCGAAAAGATTGGCGACATCTGATCTTTGCTTCCATGGATATTTCGAGCTTGATGCCATCATGCAGGTGTTCCGAGCCGCTGGACTGCCAAAGGCGGCACGCTGATAATTATGCGAGGCCAGGAGGAAGAGCGATCTCATAGTCTGTCAACAAGCCAAAGGCGTATGTTGCGTTCATGAGAGGGTGTCTTGGCGTTGGCTGAGAAGAAATCTCACGTCACTTATACCACTGTCATTCAGCGATCGTTGTTTTAGATTCCACACTTCCGTAGCGTCAGCGTTTGTTGCTCTAGTTAACAACCTAAATGAACAACCATTTTCATTTACTCGTTGATCAAGCAAGTTCATCTGAGAGAATGCGATTGTACATCCCATCCATATCTGTTCCTAAGCGTTGTTCGGCTTTCGGTCTTCCTCAATTATGTCCGCCGCCTTCTCCGCAACAGCATAGACAGTGCTCTGAATATTGCCCAGTGACTCGATGGGGAAGACACTGGCATCTACAATGCGGAGTCCTCTTGTCCCGTAAACACCAAGTCGTCCAAAGACAGCCCCTTGCTGCCGAGGCATCATCGAGCAACTTTCAGAGACATGGAAAACCGAACTCTTTCCGCTGGCGTACAATTTCTTCGGCGTTTTCGAGGTCATCACCCTTCAAATTAGGTAATCTCTTGCCGTCAGGCTTGGACAACTTGCTGAAAGGCTCAGTTCCTACAATTCTTTCGACAGATTGGACGTTTCGTGCCAGTAATTCCAGGTCGAGGGGGTTCGAGTTATACTTGGGGTCCCATTCCGGCAAGACCTTGTGGTCAGGACTCACGATATGCACCGTACCGCGCGAAAAGGGGTGGTTCAAAACGGTCATAACAGTGATGTAGTTCTCGGGGCGTGGAAGAAGGATGTACTCAGCCAAGTTGGCCAGACTGTCGTTGATGGTAATCTGAGACGGAAACAAGAGGTCCTGGCTGCTCGGCTCATCGGAAGACTCTACGAGTGAACGCACAAGCCTCGATGCCGGCGTATTTACTCGGTCGTTGTGCTTCTAGAACAATATCCTCTTCTCTTCCTCAGGAACGAGGCCATTGATGTCGGCAAGTGGCGTGAAGGCCGAGTTGATGGTGCTCGGACCAAGAGGACCTTCGCGTGTTGCCTGATACTGACCCACAACGGCGTCGAGGATGGCCCCATCATGTAGGACGTCGCCGGATGGGACTTCATCATTGACTTCAAAGCTCTGACAAGCAATCGGATGGTCTTGCATGTTTTCGCCCACGTTGGAGTTATCGATGACCACAGGAATACCGTAGCTTTGGAGCAAATGCTTGCCGCCCACTCCAGACAATTCCAGAATTTACGAGGTCTGAAGAGCGCCGGCGGCGAGGATAACCTCAAATTCAACGGTGATTATTCTCTCTTGACCGTCTTTAGTGACGACCTGTACACCCGTTGCGGCCGTCTCGGCCGTCTCGTCATTGTAAGTCTCGAGGTTGATCTTCTTGACCATTTGTTCCGTCCGCACAACAAGATTCGACCTCTTCCTCACTTTCTGTGAGTAGTAGGCGCTTACAGAATAGCTCCGAGTCCTGGTTTCCGGGTCGATACTGCAAGGGTTTTGGAAAGCGCCGAAGGCCTTCCCGCTGCGAGGGTTTTCTATCATGCCGAGGCCAAGATCGCTGCAAGTGCTCATCCAAGCGGCATTTGACGCATTGTATTTCTCCCCAAAAGACACTTGCAATGGTCCATGTCCGCTCAGAGTTTCGTCACGGTAATCGAGACCAACAACGTCCTTCGCTGACTGTGGGGGAGAATGGTCAGTGCAAAATTTGCGAAAATAAGGTGCCACTGATTCAAAGTCCCAGCCCTTATTCCCGAGAGCACCCCAAGCGTCCAAAGCGCCTCTGGAAGCGTGGAGCATTAGCATAAAGTTGAGGCCAGAGCTGCCGCCCGGCATCTTGCCACGAGCTTGGTTGACACAACGATTGTTTAGGTCGGCCTATGTTCGGTCAGCAATCTCAAATCACTAGTCGTCTGATGAAATATTAACCATACCTGGGTGACGGAAGTAAAGTTCCAATCGTACTCGTCCTTCCCGTACGCAACAGCCACTGGACCAGGCGTCAAGACCAAAGGATTAGTGCTTTGGTCAGCTCCGGCTTCTACCACAAGAACGCGGACATCATCGTCTTCTGCCAAACTAGAGGCATACTAAACCAGCCGTACCACCGCTTGCAGTTATGTAGTCGTATGATGAGTCGAGAGGAGACCACAGGTAAACTGACCAGAGGGGGGGGGGGGGGGGGGGGCAAAACCCCCCCACCCAAAATAAGGCAGTTGGTTTGCGG
>JAOQIF010001344.1:0-20030 GCA_026260285.1 Colletotrichum sansevieriae
CTATAGATCTATCTCCTTATAATATAGAATATCCTAGTTATAAAAGATAGGCTCTATGCTATACTTCTTATTAGTATCTAGCTAAAAAATACTATATTATTAGGTAAATCTACCTTCCTATCGAGTTCCTATAGGCTATAGCACCCTAGTATTAGCCTCGAGCTAGCTAAATACTTAAAGGAGTAAAGCCTCGAGACCCTAGGATAGCAGCTCTAGGTAGGGTCCTTAGAATAATAATAAAAATATTAGTAGTAGCGCTAAATTCTACTAAGGCAGCTAGGTCCTCCCTACTAATATATCCTACTTTAGCAGACCCGTAGTAGTATTATAAAGAATTTATAGTATTCTATAGATTTTTCGCTCTAATAGTCCTATAATAATATCTTCTAGTATTATAACTCGTAGTTCGGGGTTTTTTCCGCTCTTATTATAAATATTATTTGCTATAGCTCTTATCTTAATAGGAGGTCCTAGGGGTTTAACGTCTAACTAGCTAGACTAGATAGGAGTTATAACTCTTTTATCTCTTAGGAGCAGAAGGGTGATTCTCTTACTAGCTCTATAAAGGCTTTCTTCTCTAGATAGGGGTATAAAAAGTGCTACTATTGCTAGAGTATCCCTTATAGCTACGATTATATTAATAATACTAATTAACGTAGTTATATAGTTATTAGGCTTAAGTATCTAGTAATAGCATAGATTAGCTTTCGCCTTCTAGCTTATATCGATAATATTTATATAGGGTATATAATTATTATCCTATTCGAGAGAGGCGAGGTTTGCTATCTAGTTGCGAAATTATTTACTAAGGCTGAGGGTAAAGTTATAATCCTTATAAGCCTGCTAGAAACTATAGAGCTTATAAGCCTCGTTATAATATCTAATTCTAGCTATATCTCCTATATTATAATATTTCTCTATAAGAGAGGGATTACTATATTAATTTAATATTAAACTCGAATAGTTAGCTATATAAGTTAATAATTAAAACCTCTACCTCTTTAACTTCTTTAACTTCCTTCTTTTTAGTATATAAATACTTTTAGGAGGGGGTTTCGAGGTCGAGTCCGAGTCCTCTACCTTGTTGCGAGTTTTTATAATATAAGGGAGGTCTTAGATAAGGAAAAAGAATAGGTTATACTACTAGATATTATAGTCTTCCTACTAGCCTAGGGTTATAATAGGGGTTGCTAAGACTGCGAGTAAAATAAGGAAAAGAGCAATATAAGCGTGAATAATAATAAATAGTAAAATAAGTAATTATAAGTATATTATAATATATTCTATAATAGCCGAGCCTTCTAAGCTTATTTACTAGAAGTCTCCTACTTAAAGGATGGGTGTTAAGCCTAACCGTGGTCACGTGGAATACCACGTGATGGCCGACTATATCACCAAAAGGCGTGTGACATTTATTTTAGAGCTGCATTTAGCAAGCTAATCTGCTATCTCGTTACTAGGAATATCCTTATAGCTAGGAGTCTAGCGCACTAAGATAGGTATAGCTATCTAGGTCTCTAGGATTATATAGCGAAAGTCTAGAATAGCCTTTTGCAAGGACTTTAGCAGGGCGCCTTCTAGATAGAAGACTGCTATAATATTATCTAAGCAAACTATAATAGCTATAGTATCCTTATTAAGTAAATTAATAGCAACCCTTAGGCTAGCCTAGGTGCTCTCTATTTTAGTATTAAAAACTTCTATATATAGTAGTCTATAGCAGCTAGCATAGATAAGCCTAGGGCCCCTATAAATCGCATAGCTAAAGCTAGTTTATTCTAGCTAAAGCTATAACCTATCTATATAGACTATGAGATAGGTTAGGGGTAATAATTCCGCCTAAAGCATATACGCTTTAGCTGCTTTATTCTTAGTCTCTAGTTATCAGGGTGAGTCCTAGAACCTGAAGTCTCTTAGGCATAGCTATAGGCGGGGAAAAACTAGTATGCTTTATATAGCTCCGGTGAGGTTTATAGGGCGAATAGTATTACTACGGTTCTATAATAGCTTATAGCCCTTAATCTTTATAATAAGGGGGTGATGCTCGTTAAGGCATCTAAGCTATAGGGCGTAGCGATCCCTAATAGATATAAGAATATTCTCTACTAATAGTATACTTAATTCTCATTATATGATATTTACTAGTATTATCTTCTATACTAGTAGATACCCCCGAATCGCAATATTAACTATAACTTATAGGGCGTCTATAAGCCCGTATAAACCGTGGGAAACCAGCTTGAAGGCTCTATTATAGCTAGTACCTTCTCGCTTCTTACCTAGCCTCTTCTAGCCTAGGTATTAGATTTCAGCCCTGAATAGTGCCTTTAGCAGCATAACCATATATACCGCTTTCCTTATAGCAGCAGGCGGTACTCCTAAGTAAACCTTATTTAGCTCCTATATATACCTAGCGACCTTTCTAGCCTTAGCTACCTTATTCTGAATATATTTAGTAAAAGTAAGCTTCGAGTTGAGGGTTATTCTAAGCTATATAATCGAGTCTAATAGCTATACCTCCCTATCTCTATAGCGAATACTAGGAAGTAGCTTATCGCTAGAGCGAGGCTTAATCTAGTTAGTAAAGTAGATTAGCTCTATCTTCCCTAGATCTAGTATAATATAGTTCTCTTTACCCTAGATAATAATATTATTAAGGATTTTCTAGGCCTTTATTATCAACTCTATAAGGTTATCCCTAAAGCAAAGGATCCTACTATTATTAGTATAGCTAAATCTAGTCTTCTTATCCCTAATCTAGTATATTAGCTCGATATAAAGGAGGTAAAGCACTAGGGAGGCTAGCGAGCCCTATAGCAAGCTATAGAATAGTTTCTCTATAGGCGTAGTATAGCCCTCGTAGCGTATTGCTACTATCTAGTCTAGTATTAAGTAGTAGACCTATTGAATAAAGTTAAGTAGCTAACCTTGTTCTCTAAGTCTTCTATAGAGATAGTTCTAAAGGACTATATTAAATACCCCTTCTATATCGTTAGTAATAAAGGTATAGACCTAGCTATAGTTAAACCCTGCTATAACGTTATATACTAGTGCCTCCACGATATCTATAGCTAAGCATTAAGGCAGCGCCCCTGCGATAGCTAGGTATAGTATCCTTTCTTTAATAATATAGTATGCTACCTAGCGGGTATATAGTCTCTCGAACCCCTTGCTAATAGTTAAAAGGAGCGAAATTAGCTGCTAGCCTTTTAGCATAGAAGTATCTCTATTTACCTTTAGGATTATAGAGACTTTAGCAGTGCGCTATACCCTCGGGTGATATCTAATAGTATAATAGGCCTGGTATAGCTTATGGATATAGTCTGAGATATAAGGCTAGGCTATACGTAGTATAACTACTATAATACTATTAGCACCTGGGGTAGTATTACCTACTCCTAGTACTACGCTCTATACTTCTTATATATAGATCTTCGGATCTATAATAATATTCCGCTGGGGTACTATAGGAGTATAAAAGTTAATATTATCTTCTGCTATATATATCTCTAGTAGTTTTATCTATAAGAGAAGTACCTTCTCAGCAGGTTTAGTAATATTAATTTCACTATTATATAGAGGAGGGGACTAAAACTGCGATTTAGGCTTATGCTAGCCTATAATCTTATAAAGGTCCGTATTATTATTAATTTCCTTAATTAGCTTAGCCTATATAGCGGACTTCGCTCTTCAAATAGCACGATCGCATCGTCCTTTAGTATATATAATAGCTTCTAAAGTCGGATTCTGCCTATATTCTGCCTTATACCTCTAATCTATTTTAATATAGGCTTTATCCTACTATATTATACCCTTCCTATTAGGGTAGCATCTCTTCCCTATAGCAAAGAGCGCTACTTATAGCAATAAGTTCAATCCCTCTGCAGCCTTATTAAGGTTATCTATAGTATCGAGAGCCTCTAGCAGAGTCTATATATTATATGCTACTTTAGTAGCGAACTTCGGTATATTATCTAGGCTAAGCTTTAACTTACCTTTTGCTATAGGAGCGGTCCTGCCCGGATCGCTCCTAGCGCAAGGGACTATAGATACTAGGGTTAAGTAATTAGAACTAGTATATAGATAGTCTATAACTTCAGTCCTAGTAAGTAGTATATCTAAGAAGTAGAAGTTAAGCATATTTCTATGCTAATAGGTTAGTACCCCTAGCGTATTAAGGAGGGCTATGCTCTAGCGGTCTATAAGTTCTATAAGTAATATTCCCCCTCTACCTATCTCTACTCCTAGCTACTATATATAATATTTAGTATTAAAATCCCTTCTAAAGAAAAGGTATAGTAGCAGAGTCTACTCTAAAAGAATATAGAAGACGTGAAGCTTATTGATATCTTAGTATATATTAAGGTAGTATATCCCCTGAAGTTTAATGCTAAGAATATCCTAGTATAGCATCTATAGATCTAGGTATATTATAAAAGGGGTTAGCGTAGCGATCCCTTTCTGAATATAAGTTAATACCCTGGGCTATATAGCCTGCGAGTTCTAGGTCTAAATAGGAGAATATAAGGTATAAGCGGAGTTCGTTTTAGTGAGATTAAGTTCCTACTTAGTTATATACTAGGGTTCTTAAATAAAGATAATATTAAATTTATAGTAGTTAGCGAATATTAGGGCGATATTATATATTAGTCTAGCCTTTATAATATTAGCTTAGAACACGGAGTGCACCCTATTTATAGCAGCGCGATCGAGATCTCGTTATTTATACTAAGGTAGTAACTTCAATATTTCATCCTTAATAGGAGCTATTATCTAAGTCCTCTGAATCTTCGGAGGGTATCTCTATATTACTACTACTACCCTTAGATATAATACTAGGGAGGTCTTTAGGCAGGATATTAGCAGAGGCGATAGCTTATATAGCAGACTCTTCCCTACTAGGGTTAAGGGTTCCTAAGGTTAGGTCTTAGCCCTTATCCTAGACTTATTATAAAGAGGTTAGGCTCTCCTAATTCCGCGTTACGTTTATAGATATTATAGCGCTAAATTAGAGACCTGCTTTATAGATATAGCAGCGCTAGCTTTATAATAATTAGACTATAGTACTATCTTTCTATTATAAGCATAATAGGTAGTTTTTATTAATAGCCTCGTATAAGCTATTGCAGGTTATATAGCGCACCTCGTTCACGTAGTTAACTCCATGCTCTTATCTACTGCAGCGTTAGTAGCATAGCGCTCTAGAGCAGTCCTTATACTTATACTACCTAAAGCAGATTTAGCACTACTTAGGGAGCAGCTTATAGTTAAGGTGCTTAGCTCGGTAGGATCTAAATACCTAGAAGGTATTAACCTTCTAGCAAAAGGTAACTATCTAGGTATAGCGCTCCTTATCCCTAGTTAATAGCGCTAGAAACGTATATAATATAATAACTAGTTATCCTATAACTCGTTCGATTTTATCCTATATAAAGGGTTCTAATAGCACTATGCCTTCGTGGTTTCGAATTATAGCCTTAACTCCTCGTAGAGCATCTATAGCCTAAATCTCGGATCCCTTAATACCTATTATATTAAAATATTTAGATAGCTTAGCGTAGCGAGCAAGTATAGCTATATATGCTCCTTAGGACGTTGTAGCAATTATAATACTAGAGGATACCTAAGTTATAGTTCTAACGTCTAAGTCCTTAACTTTACTAACTTATATAAGTCTTATATAGATAAATATAAGCTCGATCGGGGGCTCCCTATAACTATAGCTTGCAGGGAGCTAGATAAAGATATAAAGGTTATTAGGGTTAGCTAGTTATAGATTTCTAGTTCCTAGTTATACCCCGCTCTAACTACTTATAATTCCCGGATTATTTCTAGGCGTTCTTATAGCATAAGCTGCTAGATAGCCTGGGTTCTTGGAGATAGCTCTAGCATAGCTGAACTATCTAGGGCTTCTACTAAGGGTAAAGCCTCGGTTGCTTTTAGCATAAGCTCTAGTATTACTTATATTAATAGAATTAGTAGTAGTAGGATAGGTGTGATCTTCGTAGTTTGCTCTATAGTAGTGCTTCTCCTTGATTATAGATATAAGTAGCTTAGTATAATATTTTATAGCCTCGGTATAGTTAGGCTTAAGTTATTATAGGGTAGCCTGAATAATATCTACTAGAGTAATTATAATAATATTATAGCTCTCGCTCCTCCGTTTGATTTTAGTTAACTCGTTAAGCGCAGAATCTATAGCCCTAGTTAGCCCCTAGGTACCCTTAGTATAATACGTATTCGATGCGGTATTTATTATTAGTCTATATAGCTTTAGCAGCTAATTAGCAGTCTATAGCGCACCCCTCATATTAGGCGTAGCTAGCAACGAATCTATATATCCTCGATTACTATAAACTCATTTCTTATATAATAACTTTAAAATCGACTTCTCAAGCGATTATAAGGGGGTCTATGCTTATTCGAGGTTTATCTAAATAGGATATATAGTATTAAATATAGCTTAAGAGGGAGGTAGTAGCAGCAGCGTCGCATAGCGCGCTAAAGCTGCAGCCTTAGCTATAGCAGGTATTGCAAAGTCGGAAATTAGCCTTATTAGCGAAGTAGTAGTAGCAAGGTGGCCTATACTAATAGTGCGTGCTAAGAAAAATATGAAGGAGGAGAAGTTGCTGCTGGTGGTAAAGTCCGAGAGGCTGTTTGGTTATGCCAACTGATACATACGATCATGACATTTCAAGAAGTTTAGGGCCATTGAGCCCACCCGCCAATTCCAGGGAGATATTTCCGATGCCAAAAAAGGCATGAGCAACTTGCCGAATTCGAGATCGACCGAGATCCTCGGATATATGGGACTTCCGGGTTGGAAGATCATGGAGTAGTGCTTCCGACCGCTAGCAAAGCAGTGAGGCTGATAAATGTCCACTTCAGGACTATCATATCTGGAATTTCCTCTTAGAAATGCGGCTTGACAACTTACAAATGGTTTCAACTAGATACAAGCTGGTTAGAGCAGAACTTCTCTGCATACTCCAAAATGCACCGCCATTTCCTCAAGGGAAAAGACGAAGAAAACAATGCCACCAAATCAAGCAACGGGGATCGTATGCAGCGGGGCGGATTGGACGAGAACTACGGCTGGCGCTAGAGACTCTTATTGGTCTCAGTACGCCTTACGCCTGCTAGTGCTTACTCGCACAACTGCTGAGCCCCAAGACAGCTCAGGTGGCATCATGCAGCAGCTCCAGCCTGATCATGAAGCCCGATTCTGAGATACATCTTCACGGCTAACATTTCAGATCAGAGAGGCTGTTTTCGAGTGCCTGCGCTCCAGTGGAAGAGGTTTTGGGGGAAACAACATTCAGCAGCGCTAATGCAGATAGACAGTGCGGCCAAGATGGAACGCGAAAAGGTTGTATGAGATTTCAGCTGCAAATGCAAACCTGTCATGTGTTCATCAGAAACCTAGAAACATAGTTCCAATTTTGAATAACCCGAAGCTTTACATTACGAGCGTGAAAGTTGCCGCGATGACAAGCAGCATGCCAGAGCTCTCGAAGCGAGAATGACGGCCAAGCTATCTCCTTGCGAGCCAAGACTACGGTCCCATTTTCCGGAAGGCTGGCAATAGAAACTTTTTGGTCTTGTTCCCCAACACAATAAATTTGGTGGTTCAGCAGATGATCTAAGATTGACCAAGGCCAATGACAACTCGCCACGGGAGAGTAGCCTACTTCAGTAGAAGATCGGATTTGCTAGGGTGACATCGCCAACACTCCACCCCCCAGGCAGCAGAATAGACGGTTTACGTAGTAATCTGTAGTACGGGTGGGAATGGGCCGCCGCAAAGACTAACAATAATAGCTTAAAAGCAGGCAAGACAGGAGGAGAAAGACAAGAGCGCAGAGATCTGCTGCGCATCTGGGGCAGTGGCAGTTCACGCTTGCTATCAGCCAAGATCCCTGGTGTTCAGGGACCTCCTTGCCTCCATCAACTGTTCAAGGACGAAGGAGGGTTACACTGGGAGCTTATTGGTGTGCTAGGCATATTCAGCTGCGAGCCGCCTGTGACTGGATCAACCTTAAGATGACTTCTAGGGCTGTGTTGCACACGAGGGATCACCGAATGGGCTGTAAGGGGGCTGAGAGGTAACTGAGCAGAGGGAATCTAAGCGAGGGCGCCGAGGCGCGAGGCACCGCGGGACAAGAGTCGAGGGATGCAATTCTTTATATTTGGCTTATACTTAAAGTGCGCCACTGGTCCACCTGCGAAGTTACGGCGACCGTTATCGAAGGCCCAGAATCATCATCATTGTTACGCGAGGAAATACGTGTTTTCGAAAAGTCTCAGCGACCATCCAGACTCCGCACGATTGCTATGTCCCAAAAGTATACCGTCGGCGATGTCTCGCCCTTCCTCAAGAGGGTCATCATACCATTTTACATCATTCGAATCGCAGTCATGCTCCTTGAGGTCGTGCTGTACGCTTCGTCGATTGCGCTCGCATCAAGCAGAGAAGACGACTTGAACGATCTCGCCGGCACACGCAAAGCGGCCGGCTGGGTCATTGCTATCCTCGCCGTTGTCATGGTCATCATCGCGGCCTGCCTCATCCTCGACATTGTTTGCATTGTCAAACGGTCGCGAAGAACCCTGACGCCCAAGTTCTTCCTCATTGCCAATTGGTGAGCCTTCCCTTGCAGCCGAGGAACATCGGTATGATTCGCGTGTGCTAATCTGGTTGTGGTAGCATCCAAACTGCCATCTGGACGGCGTTGTTCTTCCTCACGATTGCTGGCGCGGAGGGAAATGCCATCACCATTGTAGTCAACCTCGTCATCTAGTGAGTGATCATGCCATGCTTACGTCGAACCGCCTTTCGCTGACCGTTTCAATTAGCGCTTCGTTCGTCGGCCTTCTCATTTACGCCTCCGTGATTTACCACAGAAACCGCAAGGGAACCCTGCGCGGCAGTTACGCTCCTGCCGGCCAGAACCAACCTACGGACCACGGCGGCTACGCCAGCGACCAACCCGTCAAGCCGAACCAGCCGGACGAGATGGACAACCGATATGCTTGAACTGGGGCGACACCACTCGCGCTCGATGCGGTGTCGGAATGATTATACAATGTTCACGATGTGAGAGGGTTTGAGCAGCATCCCGGGCTTCTTATACTGCTCAGTTTGCCGCGGGAGTTCCGGTTCATAGAAGGTCCGGTTGAAAACACAGGAGGAGTCATGTACCAAGAAAGATACCATTTGTTTTGCAAAATATCCACGAAATTCCATCAAACATCTCTCTCGAAGACGGTGACAGCCGAGGCCGACCTGGGTGAGCAGTTGACATGGCGGCGATACACAGTCTTTGCAAGGTTTGTCACTATAGTAGCAAAGTTTCTCAAGGGACAGATTGATGCGATCACGTCAGCTCAGCTTATGCAATTTTGATCATGCTATCGAAGCAAACCTAGAACTACCAAGCGACTCTTAGCTATGCATACACCGCACCCACTCACGCTGGACGACCGGTGTGGCCGTCGGAGTCCAGATCCAATGACGCAGAGAGGTCGTAAAACGTCTCTTTCAGCCCGGGGGCAGCCGTAAACATCTTCTGCAAGGCCTCTTCGGCCCTTTTAATGGCATACATTGAGTCGTGGAGGGTATCCATCGGGTTTTCAAGTTTCTTCCAATAGACATGTTCGACCAGGTCCATCGACGAATCCTAGATCACTTCTGCCATTGTCTCGAGATAGGCTTCGTCCTGTCCTTCCATCGCAAGGCGCGTGAGACCGATTCTCTTAAGATGTCTCCCTCGCGACCCACTACCGTACACGCGCTGGTACAAAGGGCTTTCCTCAGTCTTCAGGCGCTCTTCAAGCTTGATAAACATCTTTGAGAAAGTAGCGGCGATCCAGATAAAGTCCGTTCCTAAGAGGGCTGCGCTACTGCAAACGTCGGTAATCAGGTCGTACTTAGAGCACTCTATGAGATCTATTACTAATATCTCTCCTATATCGCATCTACCTCTTAGCTTCCTCTTCGCATAGAAACCCGGGACTAGCACGTCGTCCTCGCCGTCTCTCTCTCTCAGCTCCTGAGCTCGGGAAGCGTATTCGTACAGGAACCTTTCGTCCACCCCTTGAGCCTTGAGGCTCTTGACGAGGGCAGTCTGTTCCAAGCTGCCCTCGCCGGTAACTGGATCGATGACCTGTTTCGTTCTGCCAACCCGAGTTGACGTGAGGACCGACTTAAGATGGAGCTCGTTATCAGGAATGCGACTGGGATTCCAGTTCGACTCGGCAAGAAGCATGAGCATAGACTTCCTCTTGCAGAACTGGATCTGATCGAACACCCACTTGCCGGCTCTAGCCTCCTTGGTAATCTTTATATGACGACTTGGGTCATTTTGTTTGGATCCATGATACCTCGCGCTCTGAATGCCGCATTGTCTTGCTAAAGCCTTTATGAAGTCCGAATTTGGGGGCTTACACTCGGGAAAGAAGCAATTCCGGAATTGCGTCTGACAAAATTGGTAGATTTCCACGGGTTTCATGCGTCCTTGCTGGACAAGCATGTTATGCAGATGGATAGCCATTGTTGGCTGGGGCGTTGAGTCCAATAACCATAGGCCGGTCACGTAAGCGAGCTGCAAGGCCTCGACCAGACCCTCGCCGCACATCAAAGGGTTGAAGCTCCAGAGGCCGTTGTAATCACTGGCGGCGAACCTCGACGTGGGTCCGCGTGGCTCTCGACTCGCTAGGTAGGATGTGTCAAGGCTGTACGCCAGGTCCGTGTCGAGATTGACGAGAACGGTGGCTTGGAGATAATGTAGGTTCGGATCACCATGTACGTTGCTGTCATAACTGAGACAGTCCAGCATTGAGTTGACGCCGTCTGTGAAAGCGGCTCCTGAGCTGTCGTGGGTGATGCCGAAGAAGTCAGAGATATCCCGCGCGGGATAAAAGTAGGCGGAGTCCGGCTTGACAAGATGGCCTCCAGCGGAGTCAAAGCTCCAACCATGTGTTGCGGTCATGGAATCGAGGACACACTGGAGCTGGAAGACGTGATGCGGAAGAATCCTTCTTGCCAGATCGCTGTGCGCTCCAGGTCTTTGCATAGCCAGCGTGGTCACCCAGGCAGCGAAGTCGTGCATGCCCAACAACTTCTGATGCCCCTGCCAGGGACCCTTCGCGGTCCAGTCAACTTCTTCGAGCCTCCTCGTCTGCTGTCGACGATCGGCGACTCCATGCTCGAAGAAGGGCGCCGAAAAGACGTTCACCAGGTCGTACAGCCGTGTCACAAACGGGGTATGGTGCAGAGTGAGAGAGTTAGTATAGATAGGTGCAAAGTTAAATATTCATTCTTCTCTAGCCCTCTAGTCTATTATATAAGGGTATATAAGAACTAAAGGACTTATCTAGGGAGCTACTTAGTGCCCCTTATCTATAGACTTCCCTAGGATAGCTTATTACCTAAGGTATTATTTAGTATTCCCTTTCTATAGACTCCTAGGATAGCTTATTATCTAAAGTACTATCTAAAATCCCTTTTCTATAGACTCCTATAGGGTAGTCTAATAAGTCCTTTTCCTTATAATCTTATCCTAGCTTATAATATAATCCCCCCTCTCTAAACTAGTCTATCTTTAGACTAGGCTACTCTATAGTTATCTAGAGGATACCTAATACTTACCTAGTTTCTTTTTATAAGCCTTCTTAATTCCTAGTTTCTATAGGTCTAGAATTTAGTATCCCTAGTTCTAGCTATATAACTCTTCCTTAGATAGCTAGGTAGCTTAGAGGAGTAGTTAGCTAGTAATAGGGCACCTTATCCTCTACTCTAACTACTCTTATAGCTCTATACCTAAGTATTAAGAGACTTTATAGCTAAGAAGCTTAGAGGAGTAGTTAGCTAGTAGTAAGGCACCTATCCTCTACCCTAGCTACTCTTATAGCTCTTTATATAAAAGGGGCTTAGAAGAGCTCAGAGGAGTAGTTAGCTAGTAGTAATCTAGCTACTCTTATAGCTCTCTATCTAAAGGTCTAGGACTACCTAGTAGTTATCTAGATACCTATAGCTAAATTCCCTTGCAAGGGTTATTCCTTCCTTTATAGGGTTATACTAAAATATATTATTATTTAGGCTTATTTTTATTACTTTGAATTCGCCTTCTGAATTATTATATTTTCTACTTATTATTATATTTTTAATAGCTTTATAGGGGTAATAAAGATATTCTCCCTCTAGGGGTGAAAGAGGTTATTATTATAGTATAGGGGTTGCTAGTTATTATCTAGTAGTTATCTAATGCCTCCTTATATATAGTAGGGTTAAATAAAGACGAATAATATAATAATCTAGGGATTATCTTCTTTTTAGCTATATAAAAAGCTAACTTTAGTATTAAGTTAACAAGTATAAATATTATTTGAAATTTCGCCCTATTAAAATCCTTTCTCTTACTTCTTTAGATTTATAATACTAATAAGTTGCTATTAGTCTCCCGCTCTCCTATTATTAACTTTATTTTAATTATTATATAATCAATCTATTATTATATCTTCTATTACTAATAATAATACTCCCTTCCCTAATAATACGCTAGATACCTCCTATATCCTAATAATAGGTGAGCTCTAGGCATGCTCCTGCTGCTGCTACCTCTTAGTATAAGTAAAGTAGGAGCTGCCTCAGGGTAATATCCCTAAGATTAAGCTCCTTATAAGCTTAATTATTTATTCTAAGAGTAATAATAAGTACCTAGTCCTTAGCTAGTATATATCTAGTGCTTTACTAGCTTAGCTTTAGAGTTTATTACTAATTTATATAATTTTAGATACTTTAACTAAATATAAGTATTATACTAAAATAGGTAATAGAAAAGCTTATATTAATATAAGTTTTATATATTATTTTTAAGTCCTTAGCTACTAACTCTCTATAGCCTACTTATTATATAATAAGCGCTACTAATAAGCTTAAGTACCTTATAGATAAGGGTAGTACTAAGCCTAATATTTTAGCTTAATATAATAAGAATAAGGTAGGTTACCTAGTGCCTCTCTAGTGCTTTACTACTAATATCTAATTATATCTAGGAAGAGATCCTTGCTACCTAGCTTATAGTTAAAAAAGCCCTCTAGGCTAAGAAAAATAATATTAATATTATACTTAAGAAGTATACGGCTAAGGAGGTAGAGATCGCTATAGAGATAGAGGACTACTAGGTAGCTACCTTAGAGGAGGCTACTACTTATTAGTAGCACCTCTTTAAGGAGGTAGAAAAGCAGACAATACTACATAAGTAATATAAGGAGCTCTACTACTACTATTTAGAAATAGAGCAATTTACTAAGAGATACGTAGAAGCATAGGAGTTATAAGCTATATATACCTAGGAATCGCTAGACTCCTATAATAAAGTTATAAGTCTATATAAGCCTTGCTAATACCTTACTAGTACTTATCTAGTTAATATTCTAATAGTTTTTAGAATTACGAGGTTATTACTACTAACTCTAGTAGTAAAGATAATAGCTCTAAGGAGATAGGCGCTAGTACCTAGGAGATGTAAAAACTTTTAGGAGCACCTTTAGTAAGCTACTAATAAGCTCTAGGTAGTTTTTAGTTACCTTTAGGTATATATCTAGTTGCTTTTAGGCATTTTCTAGTCTTTTCTCGCATTATTAGGGCCTTTAGGCTAGTGAATTTGAAATACCTAGCTAGTATATCCTGTTTCTAACTAACTACTAGTTACCTATTAAATTATATAGAGATTATAATATTTCTACTTATAACTAGGCTTTATAGTTATTTTATAAATTAATAGATATATTATATTAGGGTTCCTATGAATTATCTAGTTTACTATAGCCCTTCTATTTGGTAAGGTACTAACAGTTCTATCTAGGGCCCTTATAGGTGATGATATAGTCTACTATATAGATATTATTATGATTATTATTAATTGGGATTTCTCGTAGTAGGATAGCTAAGCTAAAAAAGGGTTCTAATTATATAGGTATGAAAATATTATAAATTTAGTAGTTCTTATCTATCTATAGCTTATATACTCGCCCCCTATTAATTACCTATTAGATCCTAATTAGGCCTAGGTATTTATTAGAAAGTTTCTAAGAAGGCTACTTTTGCCTAATACTTTTAGTTAAAAGTAATATAAGGTCTCCTATAGCAAAAATAATAGAGGTCCTCCTCTGATTATAGAACTTGCTATATATTTTATTATATTTATAAAGTAAGTTAGTAATAGCTAACCTCTAGGTAAGTAGACCCTAAACTCTTTTATATACTACTAGGACTAAGACCTTTTGCTAGGGTTTAATATTATTAGGTCTACGGGGAGAATATCCTATTAGTAGTTCAGCAGGTAGTATCTTAGTAGCCTTATAATAGGAGTTATTATAAATAAATTAAGCTAGGTCGAGCTATATTACCTAATTATCCTAGTTAATATTATAGAAGGCTTATAAAAAGTGCTTAATACTCTGATTTTAGCATTCTATTTAGCTATTAGTCTAGAGGTGAAAGGTAGTACTAAGTTTCCTCCTAATAACTAGTAGATAGTATACTTTAGCCTAAAAATTGCTAGTAATTAGCAATTCTTAGTTAGATATAATAGCTTCTAGGAGTCTAAATATGAGTAAAATATATTTAGTAAGTAGTATAGCTAACTTATTAGCTATAAGTAACTCCTGGGTAGGGATATATAGGGAGTATTTTATAAATTAGTTAATAATAATAAGAATGCTATTATAAGGCTTATTCCCTATTATAAGGGATAGCAGCAATTTAGTAATAAAGTTAATTAATATTTATTAAAAGGGCTAGGTAGGTACTAGTAGGGGTGCAAGTTCGCTATATAAGAGGTAGTATCTCAGTTTCATATACTAATATATTATATACGTCTTAATATATTCCTTTATATTGCTCTTCTGCAAATTCTAGAAAAACGACTTCCTAATCCTCTTTAGTATCTTAGTAACCCCCTAGTAACCTCTAGATAGTTTGTTATAGAACGCTCTAAGGACTTCATTCTAAAGTAAGTGGTTTTCAGGGATATATAGGCCCTCATAGTATTATAGGGTACTAGTATTATCTAGTAACTACCTTATCCCTCGTTATTTCTACTCCTTATTAATATAAAAGGGGTCTTTTTATTAGGCTTCCTTAACTTAGTCCTAAAGTAAGGTTATAAGTTATTCTAGGGAGGTATTTAATAGTTAAGCACCTTATTATTACCTAGTACTTACCCTCTAGATAGTAGCTTAGTTAAAACGTTATAAAAAGTCCTATAGGAGCAAGTCTCTAGCTTCCTTAATCTCTATATCCTTAAGGATATAATTAGGTCTTTATAAGAGGCTATTAGCTAGGTTATAGTAACTAGGCTAGTATTTAATCTCAAAGTTAAATATTAACAGGTCCTATAGTAGCTATGCCTAATAGCTATTAAGTGTTTTCTTATTAGCGAGGTGCTAGTATCCTAGGTAGTTAGTAATAAATTAGATATAGTGCTAAGAGTAAAGCAAGTAATACTACTACCTCACTACTACCTCCCTAATAGCTAGTAGCTCTACTTCTAGCGTGCTATACTATAGTTACGCACCCTTAAGCTTCTGAGATATGAATACTACTAGTCTCTATATATTACCCTCTAACTAGCTTAATATTACCCCTATTATTAAGTCTGATATATTAGTTTTAATATGAATTAGAAGCGTGGGGTTGAAGTATTATAAAATAAGTACCTTTATAAATAAAGCGTAGAGCTAGTAGAAGGCAACTAGTCCCTTACTAGTTATTACTAGTTATCCCTTAGCTATATTAGTAAGTTAATTAGTAAGCAGGCTATAGATTTTAGAATAATTCTTAATAAATCTCCTATAAAACCCTATAAATCCTAGAAATTGCTATAGCAATCCTATCTAATAATACTATAAACCTAAGAAAGTCGATCTATTCCTTATGGAATTCGCACTTATCGGGGTTTATATAGAGGCTATTAGCTTCTAACCAGGTGAGCACCTGCCTCACTGCCTCTATATAGGAGTCTATATTATTAGTAAATATTAAGATATTATCTAAATATATATTATAATTAATATTAACTAAGCCTATAAGTAACTCGTTAATAAATATATAGAAGGTAGCGGGTGTATTAATAAGCCTAAATAGTATAATATAATATTTATAGTAACTATATTGCATATAGAATGCTATCTTCTACTTATCTCCCTCTTAGATCCTTACCTAGTAGTAGGCATCTTTAAGGTTAAGCTTAGTGAAGTACTTTGCTTAGGAGAGCTAGTTAAGGATTTTATTAATTAAGGGGAGAGGGGTATAGTTCTTAGTAGTTACTTAGTTAAGCCCCTAGTAGTCTATATATAACCTTAACTTACCCCCCTTCTTTAGAATAAATAGGATTAGCATCCCTATTAGACTTATTAATAGGTAAATCTATCCCTTCTCTAGGGTTTTATAAATATAATCCCTTAACTTCTCTAACTCCTTCTTAGCTAGTAGATAGATTAGTCTAAATAGGGGCTTAGTCCTAGGCTCTAGGTTAATAGGGTAGCTCCTAGTAGTCCTAAACTCTAGTATAGTTCCTGCTAGGTTAATATTAAATACCTTTTTAAAATCCTAATATTCTAATAGGATCTTTAGTTTAGTATCCTCAATATCCTTAGGTTTCTAGGTATCCTCCTAGTAAGTAGTAGTTAATATCTAGTTAATCTATAGTATACCTAAAAGTACTACTCTTACTTTATTCTCAATATGCCTAAGCTCTTTTCTAGTTATAAGAAGGCGAATGCTTTTCTTATATAAGGGAAAGGTCTAGCCTAACTCCTTCTAATTAATATTAGAGTATTCTGCTATATACTAAGGGATCCCTAGGATAGTATTATAGCTATTATTATTACTAATCCTGAAGTTATATAAAACTATCTGCTAGATGCCTATACTATTAGTTATTTAAGTAACTAACTTCTATATGCTATAGTTAGGTCCTTTAGATACTTATATTCCCCTTATAGGTTCTAAGTCGTTAGCCTCTAGTTAGGTATTAGTTATATCCCTCTAGTCTATAATATTCTTATTAGCTCTATAATTAATAAGCGTAGTACTAGTCTTCTAGCTACTTATAACCTAGACCTATATTATTATTTTAAAATAATATAGCTAGTTAATATCCTATTAAACCGCTTATATAGTTATCTAGTTCTCCTCTAGTTATTTACTAGGGCAGGGTTTGCCTTTATAGCAGGGGTAGCTATACTTCTTATAGTATAGGCACCTCAGGGAGATATAACCTTTCTTATTATAACTATAATAGATAGTTTCCCTCTTAGTATCCTATAATAAGTCCTTAATATACTCCTAGTAAGTATTAGTATAGCTATAGTCCCCCCTTATAGCCTCGGTCCGTTCCTCTAGATTAGTAGTTTAGTCCTCTAATTATTATTCCTTATAGTTAGTTCTCTAGTCCCTTACTAGTAGTCTATATACTTATATATTAACTATAAGTTTAGTATTCCTAGCCCTTATATTAAGGTTGAGCTATGTTTTTAGTAATCCGTTTGCTATAATATAGTATTAGAGCTTAGTATCTAGCCTAGCTACTATATTAGCTACCTAGATCTGCTCTAGTTATTAGTAGGGGCTCTCCGCTTTAATCCCTTTATAGTAATTTATAAAGCTCTAGTATAACTATCCTAGTTACTAGTAGGCTTATTTAAGCTGAGTTTATATACTAAGGATCCTAGACCTCCTATTAGCTATACTATTAGTTAATTAGTCTTCTATTATTACTTAAGTAACGTTCTTTACTTTATTATTATATCTAATAGAAAGGTATAAGGTCTATTACTTTACTACTAATCCTTCTAGGTACCTAGTAGTATATAGCACCTTCTTAAGGTCTAAGGTAATCTTATTTATTTAAATTATATATTAAGATTAAATATAAATTAATTATAATTAATCTAGGTGCCCCTCTTATACCTAAGTACTAGGAGGTACTTCCGCTAAAGTTCTAACTAGTGCTTCTTCGCCTCAGGGTTGCTATTAATAACTACCTAGTAGGTAGTATCTATTAGGGTTAATAGTTAGCTAGCCCTTAAGGCCTTAAGATATTCTTATTTATACTTTAGTTAACTCTTCTTTTCTTCCTCCTTAATAAGATAATCTAATTTAGTCTTTATTAATTAATTAACTAGTTCTTTACTAATATTCTTTTTATTATTCTAATTAATAGGTATCTTATCCTAAGTTTAGTTATTTAGTAGCTCTTATCTAGCAGGGGATCTTGCCTCCCTAGTAGACCTGCAGGTAGGTATTATATTATTATATATTATACTACTCTAATAGTCTATACCCCTATTAGCATAAGTAAGAGAGAAGAATATATTATAAATAGGGTATAATATAGAGTAAGAGAGTTAGTATAGATAGGTATAAAGTTAAATATTTATTCTTCTCTAGCCCTCTAGTCTATTATATAAGGGTATATAAGGGCTAGAGGATTTATCTAGGGAGCTACTTAATACCCCCTATCTATAGACTTCCCTAGGATAGCCTATTACCCGAGGCGCTACTTAGTATTCCCTTTCTATAGACTCCCATAGGGTAGTCCGATAAGTCCTTTTCCCTATGATCTCATCCTGGCTCGTGATAAGCCAGCAGATGGCATAGGCGCGCCGCCACTTGATCCTTTGCTTGTTGTTCGCAAGCTCGAGGTAAAAGGCTGGGTCCCAGGCCATTTCAGCCTGCATTGCCTTAGTGGGTTTTCCAGTACGAGTTTGGCGAAAGTCCTTGATGAAGTCCACGAGATCGTAATAGGCATATAGCAAAAGCTGCTCTCGAACGTCGATTTCAGGACTGGTGTACCCCCTGTTACGCTAGACAGCAGCAGCATGCGCTTGCATGTCCTCAACATGACCACCACGGGTCAAGGTCATTATGACCATCTCGAAGGAGTCTTTGCCAAGGAAATCCACAAAGATGGCCAGCTCCGTTCTTTGTACCACTGAGATGGCTATCTTGCATAGACCTGTCGCCACGACGCTGTTCATGCCTCTGTAAGCGACATCATCCCATGTCTGCAAAAGGTACTCTCGAAGCAAGTGCCACTCTTTTCTCAAGGCTAAGATAGCCATGGCGTACTCCAGAAGCTCATCGTCGCCCTCGAGAATCTGGTAGTTCTCCATTGGAATGTCTTGAGGATCTGCGTTGGCGGGTTGGTGAATATGGGTTTTGCAACCCTTCTTTGACTTCTTTGATTGACCTTTGCGTCTCTTTGTATTCTTTCTGCTGTTATTTGCCTGTGTCTGCGTTTCGAGCTCAGATCCGCTGTCTCCCTTGTTCCCATCCCCAGCGGGATTAACGTGGAGCACAGAGAACTTATTAGAGAATAGTGTCTTTTCAACTTCCTCTTGGCTGATGTTGACAAAGCGTTCACCTTTGCTCTTCTGTACTTCTGAGTTGCCCCCAAAGACCTCCAGGATTGTGGCCAGGGCGTCAATGTAATGCTTGTGTGATGTGTTGCTCCGCTCGAGATCAGCATCAGGGCACATGGCGGCGTGCCTCCCAAATTCCTTGTGGTGAATGGATCGAGCACGGAATATTGCCTGGAGAAGCTGAGTGATTGTGCTCGGAATGGACTTCATATAGCCAACGATGAGATGGGCCATTGCGATGAGGCCTGCCACAGTGGTCTGGCCTGAGGTGTTGATAGTGAGTCGCGGCCCGGCTGATAAGCAAACTTGGCACTTCGGGTACTTCTTGATAATAGCATCGGAGGTGTTGATCATCCAAAACAGGAAGTTTCGCGTGTCGCGTTTATAGGTGACATAGGAGTTGAAATTCTCAGTGGCCGTGGGAGCGCCCGCGGCCGTTCGGGGCCTGGGAGGACGTGCCTACGGCAGCCTGCAGGACACACTGGGTCAAAATTGAATTCTTTCCGCATTGGGTTAATAGGCCTATACCTAAGGGGAGGCTTTTTAAGGGTTCTGATTGGCTAATAATTACTAGGCGAGGCACTTGCGCGAGTCTAGAG
>JAOQIF010001345.1:0-20012 GCA_026260285.1 Colletotrichum sansevieriae
TTCTATATCTCAGGCCTTAGTCTAGTCTCGCTAGAACTAGCTAGTAATTAGTTTATCTTAGTTACTAATAATAACCTCTAGCGTGCTATATTAGTACTCGATCTCTTGATATAGGATCCTCGCTAAACCCGTTGCATCTAGTCGCTTATTTATTACTAAGAACTATGCTACTTTAGTTATCTAATATATAATTACTAGGATTATATTATAAGTAACTCCATCGTCTTAGCAACTTTCTAGCAAGCTAGTTAAGAAGTCTAAAGAAATCTATTAGAATAGGTATACTAGTAGTTCTAGTATTTATAGTAGCCCGTATAGCTTATACCGTAGTATGCGCACCCCTTGGTAGCGCGGGTACTTAGCGATATATTACTATACGTCCTCTATTAAATATAGCTAATAAAACTTTTATAAGATTAGCTTAGCTATCTTATATATTCTTATATACCCTAATCTAAGTATAATATAATAGTTCTTCAGAATTTCATAGCAGAGGGATCCCTCTTCTAGAATAATAAGTCTTCTTCTAAACCAAAGGATATTATTCTTATTAACTTAGTATCCTTAGTATTCCCTAGCATCCTAGCGAACCTTAGCTGCGATATCTCTATAGAAGGGGTCTTTAGCCTATAGTCTTCTAACTATCTATTCGAGATCTACGCCTAGTTATAATATATAAGCTATTTGATCCTAAATAAGCTCCCTTATTATAGTATATAGGATATACTATTCTAGTATAATAACCCTAGCTCCGCCTGAGTCCTCTAGCCTATTACTATTCTCTCGTAGAGCAGTTAGCATAGCACCTGCATATGCTTTTATGCGGGTAATAGCGCTAATATGTATACTTATATATAGTAGCTTATTAGTACCCGTCGTGGGGTAGTGCTAATATGAGGGTGAGGATCCCTTAACCTTAGAGCTAGCCCTCTAGCAAGGTTCTTATATGCTTCGCTAGACGGCTCGGGTATAAGTTCTTATAATAGCTATAGTTCCTTTAAGCTTAGCAATATACTAGAGAATATTCGCTAAAAGCTAGCTAATAAGCCTAAGTTTCTTTCTAAGGGTAGGAAGTATATTATCTACCTTAGCATCTTCTACTATATAGTTAGGGCGTCGCAATAGTCTATCTACTAGATTAGTAACCCCTAACTTATACTAGATTTTAAAGTTAAACGCTAATAAGTAGTAAACCTATTGCGCGAGTCTTCTGCAAATATCCTATATAGGTATAGCGAGTACTCCTTTTAGCGCTATATAGTCTATAAGTACTACGAATTTCTTAGGAAGTCCTTATAAGTACTACGCCTAGTAATCTAAACTTTCTATAATAGCAAGGAGTTCTTATTACCCTATAGCCTAGCGCCTCTCTATATCTAAGAGCTTCCTTAACTAGAAGGCTACTAGGTGCTAAACTATGCTATGCTTCTATAAGAGCACGCTAGATACTACCTAAGTAGATATATTAGTCTTAACCCTAGTTTCTAATGCTAGGTTATAGTATATTAGTATTAGGGCTTTAGCGAATGCTCTCCGAAGTATCTCAAATGCGGTCTATATCTCCCCTATCTAGGCGAAGGCTCCTGACTTCGTGCTATTCTAGCTTCCCTTAAGCATACTATTTATAAGGGCTATAATATAAGAATATCTTATAATAAACTTATAATAAAAGTTATAGAAACTAAGGAATACTTAGATATCTCTAAAAGATTTTAATACTAGCTATTTAGTAACTACTCGGACTCTATCCGGGTCTATCCTAATACTATCTTAAGTAATATAGAAACCTAGAAAATCTACTTCTATCTAGTAGAAGTTATACTTCTTTAGTTTTACAAATAGCTTAGTAGCCCTTAGGCAGCGTAGGATAGTATGGAGGTCCTTAGTATATTATTCCCTTATATCTAAATAAACTAGAATATTATCTAGATATATAATATAGCAGGTATCTAAAAGGTCTGCGAATATTCGGTAAATATACGCCTAAAAAGTTGCTAGGGTATTTATAAGCTTAAATAATATTACGGTATACTTAAAGTACCTATATCGTATTCTAAATGCTATTTTCTACTTATCTGCTTTATTAATTATAATTTAGTAGTATATCTCGCTTAAGTTAATCTTAGAAATCAACTTTGCTCTAGCGAGTCTATCTAGAAGCTTGCTAATTAGTAGCAGAGGATAATAGTTCTTTATTATGATTTTATTTAGTTCCCTATAGTCTATATATAGTTATAAGCTTCTATACTTCTTAGGCACGAATAGCACTAGTGCTCCCGCGGAGCTAGTTAAGTAGTATATATAGCCTGCTGCCTCTATATCCTAGATATACTTAGCGAGTATTTATAACTCCTCTACTAATTTAGGGTATATAGGTCTATATAGGGGTTCCTTATTAGGTTTTAGTTTAATATAATATACTACTCCCTTTAGCTTTAGAACTTTCTTCACGTTCTCTTTATTAAAAACGTTAGTAAAGTCTTAAAGTTCCCTAGGAATCTTCTTCTCCTACTTATTATCTAGCGAGTCTTTGCCTAAGGACTCTATATCCTTCTTATTAGGGCTTATAGCACCTATTAGATATATAATATAAGCCTATTAGCTATTCTCTATAATCTCTTGGATAATTACTTCTAGCTTAGCGAGCGAGAGGGGTTTATATAACTAGGTGCATATATAGGTATTTATATAAATACCTTCCTATCCTATTAAGTCGTTAGATAGAAGGATATCTCCTGCTCCTTTAGGGCGAGGGCTTATAATAAAAGCCTAGCAAATCTTCTATAGGTAACCCCGACTATCTATAAGGAAGATTATAAGCTAGTAGACCTTGCCTATAGGTATAGGCCTTCCCTAGAAATCTACTAATTCAGGGCCTATAATACTAGTAGCCTCCTTTAGTTAGAGCCTCTTAATAAGATCTTCTTATATAATATCTACTACTACATAGGTATTTATATTGACCTCTAGTTCGACTTCGCTAGATCTTTAGAGCGCTAATACCTATCCTTTAATAGTTTATCCTATTAGAACTAAAGTAATTTCTAGTATAATACCCCTCGGGGTTATATCTACGCCTACTTATTTCCCGAGTCTTTAGCATTAGTTATACTAGGTACTATAATCGCGCTTATCCCGCCCCGTCTTAGGTTTAGGTTCTAATTACTACCTATTAGCTATATATAGGTTTCGGTATAGTTAGGGGAGATATAGCTATACTTCTTATAGTTATAGTATTAGGGTCCCTAGGAGTTAGTAGATATACTACTAGCGCTAGGCGTTGCGCGAGCATCTGCTAAGCAGTTGTTCTAGGACGGGGTCTCTAGGTAGCAATCCCTTAAGTCTATCGACCTAGGTAGTTATAAGCTGCTCTTATAAGGG
Source organism: Colletotrichum sansevieriae (assembly GCA_026260285.1). NCBI lineage: Eukaryota > Fungi > Ascomycota > Sordariomycetes > Glomerellales > Glomerellaceae > Colletotrichum > Colletotrichum sansevieriae. Next base: position 3,382 of record JAOQIF010001345.1, read on the forward strand.
CGGTCTAAAGAGCCTAAGTATAGTTGCTTATATAACTCGGAAAAGCTAGCGGATATTCCCCCGCGTCTCCCTTCTATAATCTCCTATAATCTCTATATATATAGGGTAATAATATATATATTAGTACGGTTAATATCTTATTTAAAGAGTTTATCCTTTAGGGTCCTAATAAGGCCCTAAAAGAAGGCGTACGCCTTTATAATACTAATACTTAGCTCGCTAAATACTTAGTTAATAGACTCCTATCGAGCCTAATATATAATTAGTTTCTTATTATCCTTCTAATAGCACTATCTTAAGGTATTATAATAGTTCTACTCTTAGAGCTTAGGTATGATATGCTACCTTCTTATGAAAATTCTGAAGTCTTTCTATTTAGGGTCTATCTAGTTCCCTAACTTATCTATAAGTATTTGCTAATAATTCTGCTATTCTATTTATAGGGTATGCTCTATTATACTCAAAGCCTACTAGATATACTAGCTATTAGAGCAGCTATAGCAGTGCTTATAAGCCTCTTTAACTATAATAAGCTAATCTTCCCTTATTATACTAGTAGATTCACTAGTAAGGCGCGCTATATTATAATTCGGGGTTTTTTTATAAACCTTAGGCGATTACTTAGCAGGAGCTTAGTTGCTTAACGTAGTAGCAATTAGCTCCTATTAGTTAGCTATTATAGTTATAATCTATTATATTAGCACTTAGCTAGTTACTTTATCTAGCCCTCTAGCTTAGGCTAGCCCGTTAGCTATAGCTATAGATATCTAGCCTATTAGCCCGTTTAGTTTACAGGAAGGGGTCTTATATTCCCTATTCTCCTATATATACTTATTATCTATATAGCGAGCGTTTAGCATAGGTAGCCCGTTCTCTTCGGGGCCCCTAGCCTTGCTTAAAGCATAGCTTCTTACCTCCCTTCGTTAGCTCGTATTATCCTCCGATCGCTCGCTAGGGTTAGCTTCCTTATATAGGTTTATATAGGCTATTTCGCTCCGCTCTTAGCGAATATTAAGCGTAGGTTCTTTAGCTTAATTAGTAAGCATTACTCGGGTATATAGTATTATTATTATTAGTAACCTTCCTAAAGCAGGGTATAAGCAAAAGAATTATAAAGGTATTAAGGGGCTAAGAGCTATAGGTAGGTTAAACTAATAATAGAAGCACCTAAAAGGTAGGATTAGTATTATTATGCTACTTTTGCTTGCTTCTTCTAAGATCCTTTATTTCTAGCCTTTAGTAAGTATTCGCTAGGTCTTCGCTATAAGGGTTCTATACCCTAGACCTATAGGCCTCTCTATTCCTTCAGCCTATACTAGCCGAGGCGTTTGCAGCTTCTCCGGTCTGGGTATCCAGTCCCTTACAGGATTATCTAGAGCTTAAGAAGTTTATTTTATTAAGCTAATTAATCTTTATTAGAAGGGAGCGGAGTTAGACCTAGCTCTAATTTAGGACTTCTTTAATTAGCTAAGTACTTATATCTATTTATATAATATTAAGCGCTCTAGGATCGAGAATAGTAATAAGTCTAGCTATTCGATTAGGTATCTTAATAGTTAGGTTTAAGTTATTATACCCTAGGATATAAACTAAAGAAGAGAAGTAGCTCTTAAGGTTACTAATCTAGCTAACTAGGAATCCTATACCCTTATTAGATATAATAATAGTATTAGTAAAGCTATCCTGGTATATGTAATATTTAAGACTTAGCTAACTACTACTTAAGCTAAATATAATATAAAAGATGGTATCCGCTTTTTCTAATTACCTAATATCTTCTCTAGCTAATAGATTATAATAGGCTTTATTAAATATTTTAATAATTACTTATTTAAGAAGTTAGCAAAGTTTTAAAAGATTAGATATAAAATAGCGGATTACTTTAGTATTAATAGCTTTAGCTACTAGTCTAATTAGTAGTATATATACTTAGTACTTCTAAGCTTATATACTAAATACTTAGTAGTCCTCAGGGGAATATCCTAGAGCGCTTATATTAATAACTCCTCTTAGATAGCTGCTCTAGTTATATAAGCTAGGTACGTATAGAATATTATATAAAGTATAATATTATCCTAGGGCTTTTCCCCCCTTATACTATAATTATAGCTAATAGATATAGGAGTCTTTTAGCTATTTAAAAGGGCCTAATAGAAAACTCTTATAAAGCTATTCATAGGGGGGCTCTTAACTTTACGAGGGGAGACTCTATTATAGCGCTTTAGAGTATAACTAATGCTATATTTACCTATTATAATATTATAACTAGCTTCAAGAGATTAGGAGTATAGCTAATATAATCTAAATTTATATCAAAATACCTAGTTAAAAAGATATAAAATGCGAGATTAATAATCCCTTCTTATCTTATATATCTCCTACCTTATAAAGAGCGATTTAAGGCTAGTATACAGAGTACTAACTATATTATTGATAGGTATAGCTTAATACTCTTATTACTAACCTATTATAACTTTAGCTTTATAAAAGACGTACTAAAAGAGGGCTCTATATTAAATTAATAAGTAGTTACCTATATAACTAATGATAATAGTTAGAGAGGCTTTATTAAAAATAATAAGCCTGTTAAGGAGTAAAGCCTTTATAATCGTTTATTATAAGTATTATCATCTCTAATATAATAAAGGCTCAAGAGGCCTAAGTTAATAAGGCTACTACCTAAGAGGCCTATTAATAGAGATGCTATATTAAAAAAGAGGCCTGCTATAAGGATCTTAAACTTTATAAGGAGTATTTAGTAACGAGGAGGGTTATTATTAATAAGAGGATAAAGATATTAAACTTTAAGTAATAGCTCTACTATACTAGGGAGTTTAATAACTATATTCTATTTGATAATAATAACTTATACTAGGCTAAACTATAGAGGGAGGTATTTATAATAAATACCTTTAACCCTAACCTAAAACCACTACCTAACGATATTATTAATTAAATAAACTATACCTCCAAGCCTCTTAGAGAGATTAATATTAACAATACCCTTATAGAGGTAGTATTACTCTTAGTTAGCCTTAAACCTAACCTCGAACTTCTTAACGACCTTAATGATACTAATAAAGAGGTCTCTAATAATAATAATAATAACCTTATTAATAATAACGATAATAAGGTTATTCTAGAGCTAGAGCTACTACTATTAAGAATACTAGCGACTCTAACGCTAGCGCTAGGTTACTAGTCGAGATATTATAGTATTAAGGGTGATATTAATTATTATAGGGCTACTAGCGAAGTCAGCTATAGTATATTAACCCCCCCTTTGATATAGAGGCGTTAGGAGGCTCTATATATAGCAAGTAACGATATTATTATAGTTAAGTTATAGCGATTAATTTTTTCTAGTTAATAAGAGATATTATAATGAAAGTTATATAACTTAATAGTATTATGTTATGTTATTATATTGTTAATTAACTGAGGTTCTTAATAAATAATAGTTATATTCAAAAGTGAGAGTTTTAGTAATTTAGCGTGGAAGCCCCTGTTTAACGTAGTGCGGGGCTGTTACGGTCAGCTATCCGATAGTAGGGTCTGCTAACAGAAGTTGGGATTGAAACGTAGAAATAGTATACTAGGGTCGTGGTCTGAGTCGTAGGTTATAGGCTATAGTAGATCGGAACTTCAGAGACTAAGGTAATTAGTCTTAGGCTTAATAAGTAATTTATAATAAAGGTAAGCTAAGAGTATCCTAAGGATAAATATAAAGTTAATTGCTAAAGAGCTATAGAAGTCTAACTATAAGCTAGGCTTAGGGTTATACTATATATAAGTTCTAAATAATATCTTTTATCTACTTCCGGGGTGATTACCTAAGCATATAAGTAATTATAATTAGTTAGTAGTACTAACTAATTACTAAGCGTCCTTCCCTATACTCTACTAATCGTTTTGTTATCTTATTATCATATAACCTATACTATAGTTCTTCCGTTCCGAGTAAGTCCCTATTATTCCCATGATCCTGCGGTATAAATATCTTATCCTAGCTACCTAACACCTAAGTAGGTTATTCAGCTATTATCCTTGCTTTATAGGTTATAATATCAGGTCCCCTTTCTAAAGGTCTTATCCTCAAGACCTAATATAAGTAGGTTATTAGTCCTAGGTTAGGGATCTATTAATCGTGCTTCCTGATTTACCCATAATGCTAATACTATATTAGGTCGTGTCCAAAAGTCGAAATCGAGTGCTACCTCTACTCTTCGTTATTATAATTATGCACTATATATCGCCGAGTTTAGTAAAATCGTCGTTATGCCTTATTCTTACTACTATTTATCGGAGAAGCGTTATAAGCTCCTTCCTAGTAGTAAAGTTTATAGCGAGTATACTCGTTTAGGGCAGTCGTGTGATATAGCGGCGGATGCTATTTATACCCGTAGGTTCTTTAGTATCCCTTAGTTATTTCTTAGTTGCTAACCTTATTATAGTTGATCGTTTGCTTAACGAGGCTGCGCATTTAGAAGATGCTAAGGTAGCTGAAGAAGAGGTTTTAAGGAAGAAGGCTACTACTTTATATACTACGCAGGCTAAGTTAGATAAGTCTATAGCACGGTTAGATCGTTTATATAAGTAGAAAACAATAGTATTTCAGAAAGGTTAGGAGGTTATAGAGGAGGAGCTAGTAATATCTCTTATACTAGAGGTCTAGTCTATAGGTATTTTTAGGGTGCTAGATTTGGATTCGATCTTAGATTAGAATCCTAGTACTCCGAATTTCTTATCGGGGGAGTCTTAGTCTTTTATAGGTATCCCTAGGCGAATGAATAGTTTTCCTTATCTTAGTCGGTCTGCTTCTATTAGTAGTCTGATATACTTATATAGATATCTAATCTATTAGTAGCCTATTTTACTTATAGAAGTAGCTAGTATAACTAGTATAGGTGTTACTTCTCGTTCTTAGTATTATTGCTAGTATATCGCGAGTTCGTCTATTATATTAGTAATATTCTTAGCTAGTTCCTATGTATTATCTTCGTATCTATACCCTTTCTACTTAATAAGATATTAGTATCCATCTAGTTCTTCTAGATAGTTGATAATTCACTCGACTTCATACTCTGGTTTATTACCTTCTATAATAATGATATTATTTATCTAGGATCCTCGTGGGGCTAGTTCGAGTAGTGAAATATGGAATACTAGGTGATATTTCATAGTTTCTAGGAGGTTTGAATTCGTAGTTAACTAGCGAGATTACTCGTGAAATTTTGAAAGGGCTGAGTTTGTTATAGTTAAGTTTATTACTTAGTCGTTTTATTTTAATATTTCGCTATATAAGATAGGTACTATTTCCCTCTTTTAAGGTTAGTCCCTCAATCCTTTGTTTATTACTAAATTTTATTATTCGTTATTATATAAATTCAAGTTCTTTATATACGTTTGCCTAAATATCCTTGATTTATTATACTAAGGCAATAGCTTTTACTATAGCTAGGCCTGCTCGTAGTTCTCCATAGGCGGTTAGTTCGAATCCATAGTTGAGGTAGAAGGGGGATTCCTTAGTACTTTCTCTAATTACGCTATTATAAGCGAATTAAGCAATTAGAAGTAATACGACCTAATTATTTTAGTTATAGTTAATATAAGCGCGGAGGTAGGTTTCGAGGATTTAGTTAATTTATTCTATTTATCTATCGATCTGTAGATAAAACGTAGTAGATATAGATCTTTTAATACTAAGTTATAATATTATTAAGTTCTAGAATTTAGAGGTGAAGATCTTATCTCTATCTAATATGATTTCCTTAGGTATACTATAATTAGCGATAATATACTTAATAAAGGTATAGGCGCATTCTTCAGTATTGCTTACTTCCTTATACGGGATAAAGTAGGCATACTTCGTGAGTCGGTCTATAATAATAAGAATGCTATTAAAGTATACTCCTATAAGGGGTTCTCGAGACTTCAGTAGCTTGACGATGAAGTTAAGGGATATGGATTGCTAGGCGGTTTGTGGCATAGGCAACGGTTATAGCATGCTATATAGCTGATATCGAGCGGGTTTGCTTTTAAAGTAGACCTCATAGTCCTTTATTACCTTTGCTATATATTCTCTAGTAACCTTTTTTCTCTATATTATTATCGTATTATCTCTAGGTTTTTATAACTCCTTGGTAACTAAATGCGGGATAAGCATAGAACTCCATAATTGCTTCGTTATCTAGTTCACTAGGCGGGCTAGTACTAGATCGTCTAGCTATTATTAAGAGTTTAGTTACTAGCACTAGGTCTCCGTTATCGTTTCCTTTGAGGATTACCTAGGTTTCTTCAGGTACTAGGACGTTATAGTCTAGTTATTAGCTAAGGGTATTAGCTTTATTATTATCTGATCCTTTGCAGTAGATAATCCTAAAGTTAAATTCTAAGAGGAATTCTAACTATTATACTTATTATCTATTTAATAATTTCGAGGTAGTAAAGTATAAAAGGTTCTTATAATTAGAATATATAAGTACTTTATAAATAGTTCCTGAAAGTTCTAGTCTCTATTCCTTAAAGGCTTTAATAATTACTATAAGTTCTTTATCGTAGATTAGGTAGTTAAGTTCGGGTTTATAGAGCTTGCGTGAGAAGAAGGCATATAGGTATAGTTATCCTTCTAAGTCTTATTAAGATAGTTATGCTCCGATTGTATAGCTAGATATATCTAGTTCTACTTCGAACTATTTTGCTAGATCTAGGATAATTAAGATAGGTTTGCTAGTAACAAGGTCCTTAATCTTTTGGAATGCTGCTTATTAGGGTTCCTCCTATATAAAAGGGGTATCTTTGCAGCTAAGGCTAGTGAGGGCTATATTAATTTTATTATAATCCTTAATAAACTTATAGTAGAAGTTAATAAAACCTAGGAATCCTTAGACTTCCTTAAGGTTATTAGGTACTAGCTATTCTTTAATAGCTTTAACTTTATTTTCTAATATATAGACTTTTCTAGGGGTTATAAGATATTATAGTATTTTATATTATAAAAAACTAGTATATACTATAATACATACCTATATACTATATAGAGGTATATTACATAACACAGTATTATTAATACTGTATATACTGTGTACAGAAACCTCTAGAAAGCAGTAGAACCTCGAGGAAACTGCTAGGATTCTAGCCTCTAACAAGGTTAAACCTTATATATAATAAGGTTACTAGCTTGCGTAAGCTAGTAGCTATACGAGGAAATAAGTAGGGCTTGATTTCTAAGCAGCTTACGCGTCATAGAAGGTTCTAGATACCTTACCTCTAGTATAAATAAGAGGTAAATCCCTCCTAGAAAACTCCCTCTTTTAGATAGTAACGATGAATACTATTACTTCTTATACTATTACTATTATTACCCCTGCTTACGTAACGATTACGTAACCTACCGACTAACAGGGGTAATAGTGAATCCGAGGTATTCCACCTTCTAGGTGTAGAATTCGCTTTTTTCTAGTTTAACTAAGAGCTTAGCTTCCTAAAGGGGTTATAAGACGTAGTAGATATCTTCCTTATATTTCTTAAGTATTAATAAGAAGATAAGGATATCGTTAAAGTAAACTACTATATAAATATTAATATACTTATATAAAACGTAGTTAATTATATTTTAGAAAGTTATAGGGGCGTTAGTAAGACCGAAGGGTATAACGAGGTATTTGAAATATCCTTTTCGTATTCTAAAGGCGGTTTTCTATTCTTCTCCTTATTTCATTCTAATTAAATTATAAGCTCTTTTAAGGTCGAGAGCTATAAACTAGTTAGCTCTATAGAGGACTTATCTTATTTTATCGATAAGTAGTAGTAAATAGCGATTTTTAATTATTATTTCGTTAAGCATGCGATAGTTAATGCATAGTCGTGGTTCTCTATTCTTCTTTAGTATAAATAGGATAGGGCTTCCTGCTAGTAATATTAAAGATCTAATATAACCTTTCTTTAGGTTTTCTTCGAGGTATATATCTAGGGCTTCTATTTCTATTAGATTAAGTCTATAGATCTTATTAAATCGTGGTGCTTTCCCTTCCTTAAAGGGAATTTCATAATCGAAACTAGTGTATTTAGGCAGTCTAGTCTCTAATTTAGTTCTAAAGAGTTTCTTATAAACTCTATATTCTTCTAGGATAGATAGAAGTAGATCGCTCTTCTATTTAAGATCCGTTATTATTAGTAGTTATAATATAGCTTCTTTCGCCTTGAGGTAGCAGATATATCGTTTTGCTGCTCCTTATTAAGTCGATCTATTTGAGGCCTGACTTCAATAGGGCTACTTAGGGACTAAATCGTTATAATCCTAATAGAGTTAGCCTTTGCTCTAACCTATCCGTGGGTTATTTATCCATAGCTAGGGTAGTCCTAGCACTATATTATATATTCCTATATTAGTAATATCGAATTAGATTCTTTCTTTTTGATCTAGGTAGCTTATCTCAAGGGGCGTAGTCTTATTATAGATAGTACCTACTTTATACTTGAATTCTTCTCCTTTTGCTATATATAAGAGGTATAGTTATTCTTTTCCTCCCTATTATACTTCTAGCCTATTAATAGCTTAGGGGGTGATATAGTTAGCTTCGGCTCTGCTATCGATTAGCGCGAGTATTATTTATTAGTTAATAGTAACTTTAAGCTCGATATTACCTTTATATCCTTATAATATTTAATAAATAGATCTTTTGCTTATTACCTATTATAATCCTTCTTTAGTAAGTAAGTCTAATTTTTTAGCTACTCGGATTATCTAGGGTAGGTAATCTATTTTCCTTCTTATTATACCTTTGCGAGTCTATTTTCATAAATCCTACCCTATAGGGGTCTAGGTCCGTTCTTTATAATTCTCTAGGCGCGTGCTTTTTCTTAATAGTATACTTAGTACTTATCTTATTAGTATTTGTCCTACTTTATTATATCGTCGTATTAGCATCTCATAGGAAACTATAGGCTAGGTCGGAAAATTATAAGCTTATCTTCGAATAATATTATAGTCTATCTAACTATAATAGATATTAAGTAGATTTCATAGATAGGTTCGTTATTATATCTTCTAGGGTAGAATTAGTAATTATGCTTTTCTCCTATATATTCTTTGCACTTATCGTGATAGTATTGAGGCTAGAAGAGGGTTCGGTGAATTTAGTAGCTGCTTCTTAGTGCAAGGTAGTCTTCTATATATAGTTAGGGAACATAATCCCGGTCTCGTTGGGTTGCTAAGGTGCTATAGAAGTATTATTATTACTTATCTTAAATTATATCTATTTCCTAGTACTTCAGGAGTTACTTAGTCTTATCTTCTTAGTCGTTAGGTTCCTCTTTAGAGCTAGAGTTATCTATACTAGGGGTGAACCTATAGGCGATCTCTACCTAAGCACGTTATTAAGCAATATTACGAGGTTTATCCGAGTTATAGGGTAAACTTCCGCCTTCTCCGAAAGTCTAGTTACTAGTTATACTAAGGAGTTATTATTCTATTAGAGGGTCGTGCTAATATTCTAGTTCTTTATTAGATTCTTCTTCGACTTATTCTTTAAGTTCTTAGTTAATTTATTCGATCTTAGCAGGGTTTCTATATGCATATTTTTATTATTCTATATATATAAGCATAGCTTTGAGTTGCCTTTCCTATATAGGGTTATATAGTTTATCTTAGATTTATTCTAAGTATGCGAGTTCGGCTAACTAAAGGCGTGCGAGTTTTTAGTTATTATTATCTTCTAGTTCCTAGTTATATATAATAAGGGGTATATTAATGGATTTAAACCGTTAAATCCGTAGCATCTCGTTAAGCTATTCTCTAGGCTTTCTTGCGATCTTGCTATTACTAGTATGCATTATTACTAGGGTTCTAGGATAAGTATCCGGGGCAGTTATATTATATCTAGATCGTCCGGGGTTGCTATCCCTTAGGTAATATCCTAATATCTCTTTATCTTTGAGATGAGTTTAGTAGTTATTATTATAGCACCCGGTCTATAATAACGATATATAGGGGGCTTTCGAGATCGTATTGACTTATCGTGGTTGCTCTGCTATAGGTTTCTAAGGAAGCTTCTTGGGTTATTTGCAGTCCTTAGCGATATAACCTTACTTATTATAGTTATAGCACTTAGGGTTCTAGGGCTTTTTATTATTAGGCTTCGTTATTATGCTAAGATCTATAGGTCCATTATATTATCCATAGGCGGTGCTCTGTCGAGTGTTATTCTAGTTGTTGCAGGGCCTATTATCGTTTCGCTAACTATTAAACTTATATTGAGGCTACTACTAGTACTTATATCCTAAATTAGGTCCTTATCGTTTCTTACCTTTTTCCTTATAGCGTTCGAATAGCTAATTATCAATCTTAATCGCAAGATCGGCATACTAGAGGAAGTCGTCGGGGTAGTTAACCTTAATAATTTTATCCTTAACTTCGTCTTTAAGACCTTAGTAGAACATAAAGATCTTAGTTTCTTTAGTAAGGTCGAGTTAAACGCTAAGTTAATAGAAGGTTATAGCGAAATCTTTAGCAGTCTTAGTTTATCTAAGTTATAATAGTTCTTATTTAGCTTATTGCTTTTTATTAGGGTCCTAGAAGAGCGAGCAAAGAATATCTTCAAATCCTTAGAAACTACTATAGATATTACAAGTTTCTATAGAATATTTATCTAGGGTTTTATACTTAAGGAATTCTTCTTAGATAGGCTTAAACTACTTAAGGGCTCGTTCTCTAAGGTAAGTAGCTATATAGACTACCTTCTCGGTTTAGTTAGTAAAGTCGCTATAGTAAAAGTTCTCGTAGTTCTTAACTTAAATTAGAAATCCTTTAAGGTATCTAGGGGTGCTATTATAAGTTATTAAGGGGCTAAGCTTAAGCTTCTATTATCCTCTACTAGGGGTTATAATAATATTAGTAGCTACGTATAAGGTTCTAACTTCTTCCTAGAGTTCTTTAATATTAGTATTACTATTTTATCCTCTAAGATAGATAACTTTGTTTTCTAGGTCTATAATATATTAAGGGCTATTTGCTAGTTGCTATATTATTTTCTTTAGGCTTTGGAGTTCTATAGTAGTTTTATTATATATAGTCTGGATTTTAGTAGTATTATTATCTCCTTTCTTAACTCTAGCTCGAAGGCGGTTATAGGTATCTTTCTTTAGGGTTACCTTATTATTAGAGTCTATAGCTATAGGAGCTTCTTTAAGTTATTTAGCTAGGTTTTAGACTAGTTATTATAAAGAAGAGGAGGTTCCCGGGGTAGGCGATTTAGCAGAGGTATAGGCAGATATTCTTATCTATACTATTAGTAGTTTTTAATAATTAACTTACTAAATAAGAGCAATCAAAGTATTATAGTTAGCTATCTAATAGTAGGGTCTGCTAATAGAAGTTAGGGATTAAAACGTAGTAATAATATACTAGGGTCGTGGTCTAAGTCGTAGGTCGTAGGCTATAGTAGATCGGAACTTCAGAGACTAAGGTGATTAGTCTTAGGCTTAATAAGTAATTTATAATAAAGGTAAGCTAAGAGTATCCTGAGGATAAATATAAAGTTAATTGCTAAAGAGCTATAGAAGTCTAACTATAAGCTAGGCTCAGGGTTATACTATATATAAGTTCCGAATAGTATCTTTGTAAGGGACTGGATACCCCGACCGGAGAAGCCGGAGACGCTTCGGCTACTACAGGCTAAAGGGAGGAGAGGCCTATAGGTCTAGGGCATAGAACCCTTATAGCGAAGACTTAGCGAATACTCGCTAAAAGCTAGAAATAAGGGATCTTAGAGGAAGCAAGTAAAAGTAGCATAGTAATATAGACCCTACCTTTTGGGTACTTCTATTATTAGTTTAACCTAACTATAGCTCTTAGCCCCTCGATACCTTTATAATTCTTTTACTTCTACCCTACTTTAAGAAGGTTAGTAATAATAATAGTACTACGCACCCGAGCGACGCCTACTAATTAGGCTAAAGAACTTATGCTTAATATTCGCTAAGAGTAGAGCGAAATAGCCTATACGAACCTTTATAAGGAAGCTAACCCTAGCGAGCAGTTAGAGGATAATATAAGCTAACGAGGGGAGGCAAGAAGCTATACTTTAAGCGAGGCTAGGGGCCCCGAAGAGAACGGGCTACTTATACCGAATACTCGCTATATAGATACTAAGCGTATGCGGGAGAATAGGGTATATAAGACCCCTTCCTATAAACTAGACGGGCTAATAGGCTAGATATCTATAGCTATAGCTAATAGGCTAGCCTAAGCCGGAGGGTTAGATAAAGTAACTAGCTAAGTGCTAATATAATAGATCATAACTATAATAGCTAACTAATAGGAGCTAATTGCTACTACGCTAAGCAACCGAGCTCCCGCTGAGCGATCGCCTAAGGTTTATAAAAAACCCCTGAATTATAATATAGCGCGCCTTACTAGCGAATCTACTAGCGTGATAAGGGAAGATTAGCTCGTTATAGTTAAAGAGGCTTATAAGCACCGCCCTAGCTGCTCTAATAGCTAGTATATCTAGTAAGCTTTGAGTATAATAGAGCATACCCTATAAATAGAATAGCGGAATTATTAGCAAATGCTTATAGACGAGTTAGAGAACTAGATAGACCCTAAATAGGAAGACTTCCGAATTTTTATAAGAAGGCAGCATATTACGCCTGAGCTCTAAGAATAGAACTACTATAATACTCTAAGATAGTACTACTAGAAGGATAATAAGAAACTAATTATATATTAGGCTCGATAGGAGTCTATTAACTAAGTACTTAGCGAGCCGAGCACTAGTAATACAAAGGTGCACGCCTTCTTTTAGGGCCTTATTAGGACCCTAAAGGATGAACTCTTTAAGCAGGATATTAACCGCACTAATATATATACTATCGCTCTATATATATAGAGATTATAAGAGATTATAAAAGGGAGATATAGGAGAACGTCCGCTAGCTATTCCGAGTTATATAAGTAACTATACTTAGGCTCTCTAGACTGCCCTTATAAGAGCAGCTTATAACCCCCTAGGTTAATAGACTTAAGGGATCGCTACCTAGAGACCCCATCCCGGAATAACTGCTTAGCGGACGCTCGCCTAACGCCTAGCGCTAGTAGTATATCTACTGATTCCTAGGGACCCTAATGCTATAACTATAAGAAGTATAGCTATATCTCCCCTAATTATACTAAACCCTGTGCATAGCTAACGGGTAGTAATTAGAACCTAAACCTAAGGCGGGGCGGGATAAGCGCGATTATAATACCTAGAGTAACTAATGCTAAAGACTCGGGAAACGAGTAGGTATAGATATAACCCCGAGGGGCTCTACGCTAGAAATCACCTTAGTTCTAATAGGATAGACTATTAAGAGATAGGTATTAGCACTCCGAGCATTTAGCGAAGTTAAACTAGAGGTTAATATAGATACCTGCGCAGTAGTAGATATTATATAAGAAGACCTCGTTAAGAGGCTCTAACTAAAGGAAGCTACTAGTATTATAACCCCTGAATTAGTAGATTTCTAGGGAAGGCCTATACCTATAGGCAAGGTCTACTAGCTTATATTCTTCCTTATAGATAGTTAGGGTTACCTATAGAAGATTCGCTAGGCTTTTGTTATAAGCCCTCGCCCCGAAGGAGCAGGAGATATCCTTCTATCTAATAACTTAATAAGATAGGAAAGTATCTATATAGATACCTGCGCACGCACCTAGTTATATAAACCCCTCTCGCTCGCTAAGCTAGAAGCGATCGCCTAAGAGATTATAGAGAATAGCTAATAGGCTTATATTATATATCTAATAGGTACTATAAGCCCTGATAAGAAGGATATAGAGTCCTTAGGCAAAGACTCGCTAGAGAATAAATAGGAGAAGAAAATTCCTAGGGAACTTTAAGACTTTACTAATATTTTTAATAAGGAGAACGCGAAGAAAGTTCCGAGGCTAAAGGGAGTAGTATACTATATTGAACTAAAACCTAGTAAGGAACCCCCGTATAGACTGATATACCCTATATTAGTAGAGTAGTTATAAATACTTGCTAAGTATATCTAGGATATAGAGGTAGTAGGCTATATATGCTGCTTAACTAGCTCTATAGGAGCACTAGTGCTATTTATACCTAAGAAGGATAGAAGCCTATAACTATACGTAGACTATAGGGGACTAAATGAAATTATAGTAAAGAACCGTTATCCTCTACTACTAATTAGCAAGCTTCTAAATAGGCTCGCTAGAGCGAAGTTTATCTTAAAGATTAACTTAAGCGAGGCATACTACTAAATTACAATTAATAAAGCAGATAGGTAGAAAATAGCATTTAGAACGCGATATAGGCATTTCGAGTATACTATAATGCTATTTAGGCTTATGAATGCCCTAGCAACTTTCTAGGCGTATATCCACCGAATACTTGCTAACCTTCTAGATACCTGCTATATCATATACCTAGATAATATTCTAATCTACTTAGATATAAGGGAATAGCACACCAAGGACCTCTATACTATCCTATGCTACCTAAGGGCTGCTAAGCTATTTATAAAACTAAAAAAGTACGACTTCTACTAGATAGAAGTAGATTTTCTAGGGTTCTATATTACCTAAGATAGCATCGGGATAGACCTAGATAGAGTCCGAGCGGTTACTAAATAGCTAGTGCCTAAGTCTTTTAGAGATATCTAAGTATTCCTTAGTTTCTATAACTTTTACTATAAGTTTATTATAAGATACTCTTATATTATAGCCCCTATAACTAGCGCGCTCAAGGGAAGCTAGAACAGCATGAAGTCGGGAGCCTTCGCCTAGATGGGGGAGATATAGACTATATTTAAGACACTTCGGAGAGTATTTGCCGAAGCCCTAATACTAAGATATTATAACCTAATATTAGAAACTAGGGTTAAGACTAATATATCTACTTAGGTAGCATCTAGCGTGCTTTTATAGAAATATAGCATAGTTTAGCACCTAGTAGCCTTCTAGTTGAGGAAGCTCTTAGATATAGAGAGGCGCTAAGCTATAGGGCAGCAGGAACTCCTTGCTATTATAGAAAGTTTAGATCACTAGGTATAATACCTATAAGGACTCCCTGAGAAATTCGTAGTACTTATAGACTATATAGCGCTAAAAGGAATGCTTGCTATACCTGCGCGGGATATTTGCAGAAGACTCGCGCGATAGGTCTATTGCCTATTAGCATTTAACTTTGAAATCTAGTATAGGTCGGGGGTTATTAACCTAGTAGATAGACTATTATAACGCCCTAACTATATAGTAGAAGATGCTAAGGTAAATAATATACTTCCCACCCTTAGAAAGAAACTTAGGCTTATTAGCTAGCTTTTAGCGAATATTCGCTAGCATATCGCTAAGCTCGAAGGAACTATAGCAGTTATAAGAACTTATACCCAAGCCGTCTAGCGAAGCATATAAGAACCTTACTAGAGGGCTAGCTCTAAGGTTAAGGGATCCTCACCCTCAAGTTAGTACCACCCCATGATAAGTACTAACAAGCTACTGCATATAAGTATGCATATTAGCACTATTACCCGCATAAAAGCATATGCAGATGCTATGCTAACTGCTCCACGAGAGAATAGCAATAGGCTAGAGGACTCAGGGGGAGCTAGGGTTACTATACTAGAATAGTATATCCTACGTGCTATAATAAAGGAGCTTATTTAGGATGAAACAGCTTATATACTATAACTAGGCGTAGATCTCGAACAGATAGTTAGAGGACTGCAGGCTAAAGACCCCTTCTATAGAGATATCGCAGCTAAGGTCTGCTAAGATACTAGGGAATACTAAGGATACCGAGTTAATAAGAGTAACGTCCTTTGGTTTAGAAGAAGACTTATTATCCTAGAAGAGGGATCCCTCTGCTATAAAATCCTAAAAGACTACTATAACGCGCCTAGATCAGGGTATATAGGAGCAAATAAGATAGCTAAGCTAATCTTATAAAAGTTTTATTAGCTGCATTTAATAGAGGATATATAGCAATACGTCGCTAAGTACCCGCGCTGCCAAGGGGCGCGCATACTATAGCATAAGCTATACGGGCTACTATAAATACTAGAGCTACTAGCATACCTATTCTAATAGATTTCCTTAGACTTCTTAACCAGCTTGCTAGAAAGTTGCTAAGATAATGGAGTTACTTATAATACGATCCTAGTAATTATATATCAGATAACCAAAGTAGCACGGTTCTTAGTAATAACTAAGTAGCTAGATGCTGCGGGTTTAGCGAGGATCCTATATCAAGAGATCGAGTACCGATATAGCATACTAGAGGTTATTATTAGTAATTAAGATAAATTAATCACTAGCTAGTTCTAGCGAGACTAGACTAAGGCCTGAGATATAGAAGGGCGTATCTCTACTGCATAGTATCTATAGATAGATAGTTAGACCGAAAGGATGCACTAGACCCTAACTACATATCTTATGAAGTTCGGCGAAGGCTCGCGCAACTAATAAGTAATATAACTAGTTAAGGCCGAATTTTCATATAATAATAGCAAATATATTACTATTAGCATATCCCTATTCGAGGCCCTTATAGGATACTACCCTCGAATAGTTAACTACTGCTTGCTAAACGTGGAGATTAGGACTTAAGGGGTTAATAAAAGGC
>JAOQIF010001346.1:0-19899 GCA_026260285.1 Colletotrichum sansevieriae
CGAAGCTACTATTAGGATAACTACCCTCTTTTAAAAGGAAATAATAGGATAAAAAACGAAGTTATTATAAGGGTATAGTATAAGAAGGTGCTCGCTAGATAAAGAGCGAATAATAGGAGAATTAAAACGAAGCTACTATTAGGATAACCGCCCTCCTTTAAAAGGAAATAATAAGATAAAAAAAAAAAAAAAATAAAGTCTTTATAAGGGTATAGTATAAGAAAGTACTCGCTAAATAAAGAGCGAATAACGGGAGAACAAAAACGAGGTTATTATAAGGATAACTACCCTCATTTAAAAGGAAATAATAGGATCCCTTTAGAATAGCCCGGATAGAGAGCATAAAAGGGCCTAAAAGGAGAGGAACTATAAGGAATAGGGCTATAGGCCTAGCTATTATATCTGCAACTCCAAGGGCTCTACTATCCTTTAGCAAATATTTAGCAAACGGATATTACGCTAGATAATAGTAGCGATAAGTAAAGGGCTAGGGCCCACCCTGGGCAGCTAAGAAGGATAATAACGGGGGGCCGACCTGCAATACCTAGTCTTATAATAGGGATTATTATAATTAGAAGGGGGATAATTATAAGGGATTAGATACCCCGACTAGAGAAGCCGGAGACGCTTCAGCTACTATAAGCTAAAAGGAGGAGAGGCCTATAGGTCTAGGGCATAGAACCCTTATAGCAAAGACTTAGCAAATACTCGCTAAAAGCTAGAAATAAGGGATCTTAGAGGAAGCAAGCAAAAGTAGCATAGTAATACGGACCCTACCTTTTGGGTGCTTCTGCTATTAGTTTGACCTAACCGTGGCTCTTAGCCCCTCGATACCTTTACACTCCTTAGTCTTAATTATATTAATAGCTATGCGAATCTTATTAGTAACTACCTGCTTAGACGCGCTATTATTCTCAAGTTTAGTAAGATGCTTGCTAATAGTATTAATATTAATAGTATCTATATTAGCTATATTAATCTCTATGGTATTAAAGCGAGGAAGGATTTCCTATTAGATGCTATTAATAATAATATTAATATTACCCTCAGCCTTATTAGCAAGGTCCTTTGCGTTTTTAGCATCCTTATAGGCTAATAGGTCCATAGTAGTAATATTACTAATATTAATAAGCAGGGCGATAGAGAGGAGGTCGACACGGTTTATTATAATAAGGTTGCTAGTAATAATTTGTAAAGGTATCGAGGGGCTAAGAGCCACGGTTAGGTCAAACTAATAGCAGAAGCACCCAAAAGGTAGGGTCCATATTACTATGCTACTTTTGCTTGCTTCCTCTAAGATCCCTTATTTCTAGCCTTTAGCGAGTATTTACTAAGTCTTCGCTATAAGGGTTCTATGCCCTAGACCTATAGGCCTCTCCTCCCTTTAGCTTATAGTAGCTAAAGCGTCTCTAGCTTCTCTAGTTAGGGTATCTAGTCCCTTATAATTATCCCCCTTCTAATTATAATAATCCCTACTATAAGACCGGGTATTATAGGTTAGCCCCCTGTTATTATCCTTCTCAGCTGCCCGGGGTGAGCCCTAGCCCTTTACTTATTGCTATTATTATCTAGCGTAGTATCTATTCACTAAATATTCGCTGAAGGATAGTAGAGCCCTTGGAGTTATAGATATAATAGCTAGGCTTATAGCCCTATTCCTTATAGTTCTTCTCCTTTTAGGCCTTTTTATGCTCTCTATCCGGGCTATTCTAAAGGGATCCTATCGTTTCCTTTCGAATAAGGGCAATTATCCTTATAATAACCTTATTTTTATTCTCCCGTTATTCACCCTTTATTTAGCGAGTACTTTCTTATACTATGCCCTTATAAAGACTTTATTTTTTTTTTTTTTTTATCTTATTATTTCCTTTTAAAGGAGGGTAGTTATCCTAATAGTAGCTTCGTTTTAGTTCTCCTATTATTCGCTCTTTATCTAGCGAGCACCTTCTTATACTATACCCTTATAATAACTTCGTTTTTTATCCTATTATTTCCTTTTAAAAGAGGGCGGTTATTCTAATAGTAGCTTCGTTTTAGTTCTCCTATTATTTGCTCTTTATCTAGCGAGCACCTTCTTATACTATACCCTTATAATAACTTCGTTTTTTTATCCTATTATCCCCCTTCTAAATAGGCGCGTCATAAAGCTATTAGGTAGGTCGGATAGCAACTATTATTACTAATTTACTATATCTATCTCCTAGTAAGTAGTACCTATTATAGTAAGTAACTACTATTCTTTGCTATCTAAAGTTATATCTACCTTTGCAATAGTTTAGTGAGGTCTCTTTAGCTATCTATAAAATAATAGCTTTTTCCTACCCTAGGGTTAGTTCTTTTCCCTCCTTATTATATTATATTATTTAATAACTATTTTTATATTATCTAAGCCCTTTATTAAGACTTCGTAGAACCTCCCTATCTTATAATACTTCCTCAAATATTATAAGTACCGAGAGCCTTATTAGCTGACTCCTCGCTAAGTATAGCCCTACTAAGGCCGAACTTAGTAGTAGTAACTATTAGCATAATTAAGCGGGTAGTAGCGAACCCTGCGTTAGTTATACTCTATAGCTCCCTAAGAACGCCTAGGTCGTCTACGCTTATTACTACAATAGTGATTATATATATAAGCTATGCTGGGTTCGTAGTATTAAGTGCTATAGGGTGAGTTTAGTAACTATTTGGTAGAGGTATAGGCTAACTTTTCCTATTTCTAGATTCCTACTTATCTTATTAGTACTACTCGTTTCTATTAGAACTAGGTTAAGCGTTATATCCGCGCAATTACTACTAGCTAGTATTAATAGCGCGAGATCTTCTATATCTTTATAGCTATAGAGCAGGGGCAAGAGCTTCTCTAATACCTCTATAACTAGTTAGTAAACCCTGCTAATCTTAAGCCTAGTTCTAAGAACTATAAGAACTAGCTCCTTACTATAAGCATCGAGGAGAGTATAGCTTTATATACCTAGGCGCGTCTATAAGTTTCGCTTAAGGTAGGTTTTACTTTATAACTAGTCTCACCCTTTCGTTAGTCTAATGTATTTTTATAAGCAGCTCGCTAGGCTAAGGATAAGGTTCTAGTTAAAGAGATTATAATATAGCTTGATAATACTCTCCCTACTTACTTATATAATAAGACCTATATCTTTAAATAGGCTACCTTTCTTAATAAGCTTACTAATATCCTAATAATATAGCTTTCAAAGAGTAATACCTATATATCCGCGCTTCCTTTATAGGAGCCTTCGAAGGTCTAAGGTTCCTATATGCTTTGCAATACTTACTACTAAGCTCCTATTGCTATCTTTAAAGTTATTAATAGTAATCCTACGCCTCGACCGAATTCTTAGAAGAAGGTTAGTAATACCTTAGCAGTAGCTTAGTAGTACTAGGTTTATAATAGCGAGGAGGATAAGTCCTCTACTATAGAGGATAGCAACTCTAATAAAGCTATAGAGAGCGATAGTTAGGGTAGTAATAGCAATATTATTAGCGAGAGCTCTAAGGAGGAGAGCGATAATAATAATAATAATAACGAGGGTGATAATAACGATAAGGAGTAGTAGTACTAGTAGAACTTCAGCGAAAGTGCGGTGGACTTCTATAGTAATATAAGGTTAGATACCTACAGGGTTTGTATTATTCTTTATAGGGGGGGTCTTCTCTTTAGCGTTTTAGCTATCTTATAGTTAATTAACTTTTCTTATTAATCTATACTACTTATTATTCTACTTATAATACGACTTGCGCTACTATTTCTTAAATCTAGCTAGGATTTATAAAGCGTTCGCTAAGTGTTCTTCAGGCTTCTAGGTATTATACTCTACTAGCTAGCCTTTCTACTTAACTAAATATAGGGAGCCTATTAGCGCTTCCCTCTATAATATAATATCCTCAACTTCTTATTCCTCAGGGTCTTCTTTAAGGTCCGGGAGCTACCCCTTAGCGAGCTTTTAGCTATATTATAGCTTAAGTAGAGCAATAGAGAAGATATTATACGCTTTGCTATACTTCTCCGGGAGTTATACTCTATAAGCATTAGGGCTTATAACTTCTATAACTAGTATAGGAATAAATCTTAGGGCGAGCTTTTGCTAACTCTTTATAAAATAGAAGTTCTTTATTAAGAGTCCTATAATATCTCTAACGTAGTATAATTACGTTTTTCTTCTAGTATTCGCATTCTTAGCTTATACCTTAGTTATATATCGCTAGGTCTTAGCTATTCTTTAGCAAACCTCTATTAGCTTCTTAAGCCTTTTATTAACCCCTTAAGTCCTAATCTCCACGTTCAGCAAGCAGTAGTTAACTATTCGAGGGTAGTATCCCATAAGGGCCTCGAATAGGGATATGCTAATAGTAGTATATTTGCTATTATTATATGAAAATTCGGCCTTAACTAGTTATATTGCCTATTAGTTACGCGAGCCTTTGCTAAACTTCATAAGATATATAGTTAGGGTCTAGTATATCCTTTCGGTCTGACTATCTGTTTATAGATACTATATAGTAGAAATATGCCCTTCTATATCTCGGGCCTTAGTCTAGTCTCGCTAGAACTAGCTAGTAATTAATTTATCTCGGTTACTAATAATAACCTCTAGCATGCTATATTAGTACTCGATCTCTTAATATAGGATCCTCGCTAAACCCGCGGCATCTAGCTGCTTAGTTATTACTAAGAACCGTGCTACTTTAGTTATCTAATATATAATTACTAGGATTATATTATAGGTAACTCCATTATCTTAGCGACTTTCTAGTAAGCTAGTTAAGAAGTCTAAGGAAATCTATTAGAATAGGTGTGCTAGCAGCTCTAGTATTTATAATAGCCCGTATAGCTTATGCTATAGTATACACGCCTCTTAGCAGCGCAGGTACTTAGCGATATATTACTATATATCCTCTATTAAATATAGCTAATAAAACTTTCGCAAGATTAGCTTAGCTATCTTATTTGCTCCTATATGCCCTAATCTAGGCGTATTATAGTAGTTTTTCAGGATTTCATAGCAAAGGGATCCCTCTTCTAGGATAATAAGTCTTCTTCTAAACCAAAGGATATTATTCTTATTAACTCAATATCCTTAGTATTCCCTAGTATCTCAGCAAACCTTAGCTATAACGTCTCTATAGAAGGGGTCTTTAGCTTATAATCTTCTAACTATCTATTCGAGATCCGCGCCTAGTTGCAGCATATAAGCCGTTTCGTCCTGAATAAGCTCCCTTATTATAGCACATAGGATATACTATTCTAGTATAGTAACCCCAGCTCCCCCTAAGTCCTCTAGCCTATTGCTATTCTCTCGTAGAGCAGTTAGCATAGCATCTGCATATGCTTTCGTGCGGGTAATAGCGCTAATATATATACTTATATATAGTAGCTTATTAATACCTATCGTAGGGTAGTACTAACTTGAGGGTAAGGATCCTTTAACCTTAGAGCTAGCCCTCTAGTAAGCTTCTTATATACTTCGCTAGATAGCTCGGGTATAAGTTCTCGCAACTGCTATAGTTCCTTCGAGCTTAGTAATATGCTAGCGAATATTCGCTAAAAGCTAGCTAATAAGCCTAAGTTTCTTTCTAAGGGTAGGAAGTATATTATCTACCTTAGTATCTTCTACTATATAGTTAGAGCGTTATAATAGTCTATCTACTAGGTTAATAACCCCCGACTTATGCTAGATTTCAAAGTTAAATACTAATAAGCAATAGACCTATCGCACGAGTCTTCTACAAATATCCCGCATAAGCATAGCGAGCATTCCTTTTAGCACTATATAGTCTATAAGTATTATAAATTTCTCAGGGAGTCCTTATAGGTACTATGCCTAGTAATCTAAACTTTCTATAATAGCAAGGAGTTCCTACTACCCTATAGCCTAGTACCTCTCTATATCTAAGAGCTTCCTTAACTAGAAGGCTACTAGGTGCTAAACTATGCTATATTTCTATAAAAGCATGCTAGATACTACTTAAGTAGATATATTAGTCTCAACCCTAGTTTCTAATATTAGGTTATAGTATCTTAGCATTAGGGCTTTAGTAAATACTCTCTGAAGTATCTCGAATGTAGTCTATATCTCCCCTATCTAGGCGAAGGCTCCTGACTTCGTGCTATTCTAGCTTCCCTTAAGCGCGCTAGTTATAGGGGCTGCGATATAAGAGTATCTTATAATAAACTTATAGTAAAAGTTATAGAAACTAAGGAATATTTAGATATCTCTAAAAGACTTAGGCACTAGCTATTCAGCAACCGCTCGGACTCTATCTAGGTCTATCCCGATGCTATCTTAGGTAATATAGAACCCTAGAAAATCTACTTCTATCTAGTAGAAGTCGCACTTTTTTAGTTTTATAAATAGCTTAGTAGCCCTTAGGCGGCGTAGGATAGCATAGAGGTCCTTAGTATGCTATTCCCTTATATCTAAATAAATTAGAATATTATCTAGGTATATAATATAGTAGGTATCTAGAAAGTTAGCGAGTATTTGGTGGATATACGCCTAGAAAGTTGCTAGGGTATTCGTAAGCCTAAATAGTATTATAGTATACTTGAAATGCTTATATTGCATTCTAAATACTATTTTCTATCTATCTGCTTTATTAATTGCAATTCGGTAGTATACCTCGCTTAAGTTAATCTTCGAAATAAACTTCGCTCTAGCGAGCCTATCTAGAAGC
The DNA here is from genome assembly GCA_026260285.1 of Colletotrichum sansevieriae. Lineage (NCBI taxonomy): Eukaryota > Fungi > Ascomycota > Sordariomycetes > Glomerellales > Glomerellaceae > Colletotrichum > Colletotrichum sansevieriae. The sequence goes on from JAOQIF010001346.1 coordinate 6,691, forward strand.
TTACTAATTAGTAGCAGAGGATAATAGTTCTTTATCGTGATTTCGTTTAGTCCCCTATAGTCTATATATAGTTGCAGGCTTCTATCCTTCTTAGGTATAAATAGCACTAGTGCTCCCGTAGAGCTAGTTAAGTAGTATATATAGCCTGCTGCCTCTATATCCCGGATATACTTAGCAAGCGTTTATAACTACTCCGCTAATATAGGGTATATTAGTCTATACGGGAGTTCCTTGCTAGGTTTTAGTTTAATATAGTATACTACTCCCTTTAGCCTTAGAACTTTCTTCGCATTCTCCTTATTAAAAATATTAATAAAGTCTTAAAATTCCCTAGGAATCTTCTTCTCCTATTTATTCTCTAGCGAGTCTTTGCCTAAGGACTTTATATCCTTTTTATTAAAGCTTATAGCACCTATTAGATATATAATATAGGCCTATTAGCTATTCTCTACGATCTCTTAGGCGATCGCTTCTAGCTTAGTGAGCGAGAGGGGTTCGTATAACTAGGTATATATATAGGTATTTATATAGATACCTTCCTATCTTATTAAGTCGTTAGATAGAAGGATATCTCCTGCTCCTTTAGGGCGAGGGCTTATAATAAAAGCCTAGCAAATCTTCTATAGGTAACCCTAACTATCTATAAGGAAGAATATAAGCTAGTAGACCTTACCTATAGGCATAAGCCTTCCCTAGAAATCCACTAATTTAGGGGTTATAATACTAGTAGCTTCCTTTAGTTAGAGCCTCTCGATGAGGTCTTCTTATATAATATCTACTACTATGCAGGTATCTATATTAACCTCTAGTTTAACTTCGCTAGACGCTCGGAGTGCTAATACCCGTCCCTTAATAGTCTATCTTATTAGAACCGAGGTGATTTCTAGTATAAAGCCCCTCGGGGTTATATCTATACTTACTCGTTTCCTAAGTCTTTAGTATTAGTTACTCTAGGTATTATAATCGCACTTATCCCGCCCCGCCTTAGGTTTAGGTTCTAATTACTACCTATTAGCTATACATAGGATTCGGTATAATTAGGGGAGATATAGCTATACTTCTTATAGTTATAGTATTAGGATCCCTAGGAATTAGTAGATATACTACTAGCGCTAGGCGTTATACGAACGTTTGCTAAGCGGTTATTCCAGGATGGGGTCTCTAGGTAGCGATCCCTTAAATCTATCGACCTAGGGGGTTATAAGCTGCTCTTATAAGGGCGGTCTAGAGAGCCTAAGTATAGTTACTTATGCGACTCGGAACGGCTAGCGGACGTTCCCCCGTATCTCCCTTCTATAATCTCCTATAATCTCTATATATATAGAGCGATAGTATACGTATTAATATAATTAATATCCTACTTAAAGAGTTCGTTCTTTAGGATCCTAATAAAGCCCTAAAAGAAGGCATATACCTTTATATTACTAATACTCGGCTCGCTAAGTACTTAGTTAATAGACTCCTATTAAGCCTAATATATAATTAGTTTCTTATTATCCTTCTAGTAGCACTATCTTAGAGTATTATAGTAGTTCTATTCTTAGAGCTCGGGCGTAATATGCTATCCTCTTATGAAAATTCGGAAGTCTTCCTATTTAGGGTCTATCTAGTTCCCCAACTTATCTATAAGCATTTGCTAATAATTCTGCTATTCTATTTATAGGATATGCTCTATTATACTTAAAGCCTATTAGATATACTAGCTATTAGAGTAGCTAGGGCGGTGCTTATAAGCCTCTTTAACTATAATAAGCTAATCTTCCCTTATCACGCTAGTAGATTTGCTAATAAGGCGCGCTATATTATAATTCGGGGGCTTTTTATAAACCTTAGGCGATTGCTTAGCGGGAGCTCGGTTGCTTAGCGTAGTAGCAATTAGCTCCTATTAGTTAGCTATTATAGTTATAATCTATTATATTAGCACTTAGCTAGTTGCTTTATCTAACCCTCCGGCTTAGGCTAGCCTATTAGCTATAGCTATAGACGTCTAGCCTATTAGCCCGTCCAGTTTATAGGAAGGGGTCTTATATACCCTATTCTCTTATATACGCTCGGTATCTATATAGCGAGTATTTAGTATAGGTAACCCGTTCTCTTTAGAGCCCCTAGCCTCGCTTAAAGCATAGCTTCTTGCCTCCCCTCGTTAGCTTATATTATCCTCTAACTGCTCGCTAGGGTTAGCTTCCTTATAAAGGTTTGCGCGGGCTATTTCGCTCCGCTCTTAGCAAATATTAGGTATAGGTTCTTTAGCCTAATTAATAGGTATTACTTAGGTATATAGTACTATTATTATTATTAACCTTCTTAAAGCAGGGTAGAAGCAAAAGAATTATAAAGGTATCGAGGGGCTAAGAGCTATAGTTAGGTTAAACTAATAGCAGAAGCACCTAAAAAGTAGGGTCTATATTACTATGCTACTTTTACTTACTTCCTCTAAGATCCCTTATTTCTAGCCTTTAGCAAGTATTCGCTAAGTCTTTGCTATAAGGGTTCTATACCCTAGACCTATAGGCCTCTCCTCCCTTTAGCCTATAGTAGCCGAAGCATCTCCGGCTTCTCTGGTCGGGGTATCCAGTCCCTTACATAATTCTATTAGTATAACTATAAGCGTTGCAAAAGTATATAGCGAGGACCTAGGTATAACTAGGGAGAAGCTCGCTATAGGTATTATTATTAATATACGTATTATATACTTACTTAAGGGTATCTTAGATATATCTAATATAGAGGTTAGAAGATATATTCTCAGAAGGCTCGATATTATTAAGGATTTTCTTAATCTCCTTGATAAGGATAGTATTAGGGTAGTATAGAAAAGCGTTATTAATACGAGTCTTTACCTCGTCGATCTACTAGCGCTAGGCTATAGGGCTAGGGCAGCTTTTCTTAGGAGTCTTGCGAGGGGTAGTAGCTGCGGTTTTAGCTAGGGTAGTCTCCTCGATATTAGTAGTAGTGCTAGTAATAACGCGGACTAGCTCGGTAGCCTAGGTATTATTATTCTAAACGTTATTAGCGTTATTATTCATAACCTCCTCGCGTTAGGTCTTAGTATCTATAGCAAAGAAGTTCTTCTTAGCTGCTTATTTACCCTTCTTATAGTCCTTATAGGACTTCTTCTTCTTAGTAGCGGACTTGCGAGTCTTAACCGGAGTACTGAGGTTAATACTATAGTTACTAACTTAGTTATTACTACCTTAGTTATTGCTGCCTTAGCGCGGGGAGACGGGGTTAAGCACCTCGTCGTTCTAGGGGTTAGTACCCTCATCTTAGCTACTACTATTATTAGATAGGTAAGAGGACGGGACCTTATAGTTATTAGTAACTTCCTTGCCTTTAGAAGCTATTATTATAGTAGTATTAGTTAGGCTAGCGTTCAGGAGGCTATATTTAGCGGGTTAGGATAATATTATTGCTTATTATAAGAGGTCTATTAGGTAATAATTAGTATATAGGAGAGAAATAAATAAATAAAAAGTATAGGTATGCTTAAATAAAAGTAGGCAGGTATAGTAAATAGAAGGAAGGTATAGAAGGAGAGGAAAAAAAAATTTTTATAATAAGGGTTAGTAAGGAAGGTATATAAAAGTTAGTATCTTCTGCTCCTTCTTTTTTATTTCAATATAAGATAGAGAGATCGAGGGAGGAGTAGTTAATAGCAAAAAATAGTAATAATAAAGGGAAAATTTGCAATCCTAATATTAATTCAGGGTATATATATTTATCCTATTAAAAGGATAGGAAAACTATTTAGTTATGCATAAGGTGCGCGCCTTCTTATAGCTCTTTTAGTATCCTAGTTAAGGGGGAATTTAGCATTATACTTATTAATAAGATTATTTATATTAAGCAATAGGGAGTCTCTTTATTCCTAGGTATTATCTTTTGCTATAAAGCCTTTCTATCGGACGAGGTATTTAATAGTAGGTTTATAACTCCTCTATAAGACTCTTCGTTTAATAATATAGTTAAGTTCCTACTCCTCACTACTATTAACCTTAATAGGCTTTAGTAGCTAAGTCTTGTAGTTAAATAGGTCTTTTCCTTAGGCTAGCTTATATAGCTAGGCTATAGAGAGGATTAGGTAAACCTACTAGTGCTTAGGAATATCTACCTCATAAGCAAGAGGACTAATAATATACTTAATTCAGAAGGGTCCTATCTATCTAGAGGTCTATTTGCTATTATATTATCCTAGCAGGTAGAATCCTTTGCTAAGTTATATCTAGACTTTATCCCCTTTATTAAAAGTCACGTTAGTATAGTAGTTATTATATCTCTCCTTATGCAAGGCGTTTGCTATATTAATAAGTAGTAATACCTCCTTCTAATATATCTCCCTAAGGATAGTAAGGCTCTTAGTTAGGGTGCTCGTTTATATAACTATATTAAGGATACTTCATAGCTTAAATCCGAGCATAACCTCGTTTAGTAATTATCTAATTATAGTAAATAGGGAGTTATTAAGATTATGCTATAGGGTAGGTAGTAGATCAGTCTATAGTATATTAGGGGATTTAGACATATAGAACTATATTGCGATTTCAGTAGTCTGGTTTATTCTTTCGCTTTGCCTATCTATCTAGGGGTAGTATGCTATTAAGAGGAGGAGCCTGACGTGAAGGGTATTAAATATTGTATGCTATACTATGGAGATAAACTTAGGATCCTAGTTACTAATAATATAACATAGAATTCCCTAGTCTAAGAGGAAAAATGCGCGGAGTAGGACTATTGCTTATTCTTTTGCTCTATAGGTCGAATATCCTATAAGAAGGATTACCTTCTTTAAGAATTTATATATTACTATTACTGATATATCTAACTCCGGGAAACCTAGTAAGATATAGGGACTTCCGTGGGATAGTACCTTAGGTATATTAGTAACGAAGTCTATAGTAATAGTATTATAAGGGATATCTACGACGGGGATAGGTTATAGCTATCCTAGTAGCCTTTAGCAGTCGATTTAGTTCTCTTTATACTAGTTATAATAGGCGATATTGTAAGGGACTGGATACCCCGACTAGAGAAGCTAGAGACGCTTCGGCTACTACAGGCTAAAGGGAGGAGAGGCCTATAGGTCTAGGGTATAGAACCCTTATAGCAAAGACTTAGCGAATACTCGCTAAAGGCTAGAAATAAGGGATCTTAGAGGAAGCAAGCAAAAGTAGTATAGTAATATAGACCCTACCTTTTAGGTACTTCTATTATTAGTTTAACCTAACTATAGCTCTTAGCCCCTTAATATCTTTATAATTCTTTTGCTTCTACCTTGCTTTAGGAAGGTTAGTAATAATAATAATACTATATACCCGAGCAACGCCTACTAATTAGGCTAAAGAACCTACGCCTAATATTCGCTAAGAGCGGAGCGAAATAGCCTGCGCGAACCTTTATAAGGAAGCTGACCTTAGCAAGTAGTCAGAGGATAATATAAGCTAATAAGGGGAGGTAAGAAGCTATACTTTAAGCGAGGCTAGGGGCCCTGAAGAGAACGGGCTATTTATGCTAAATGCTCGCTATATAGATGCTAAGTATATACGGGAGAATAGGATATATAAGACCCCTTCCTATAAACCGGACAAGCTAACGGGCCAGATATCTATAGCTATAGCTAACGGGCTAGCCTAAGCCGGAGGGTTAGATAAAGTAACTAGCTAAGTGCTAATATAATAGATTATAACTATAATAGCTAACTAATAGGAGCTAATTGCTACTGCATTAAGCAACCGAGCTCCCGCTGAGCGATCGCCTAAGGTTTATAAAAAACCCCTGAATTATAATATAGCGCGCCTTATTAGCAAATCTACTAGTATAATAAGGGAAGATTAGCTCGTTATAGTTAAAGAGGCTTATAAGCACTGCCCTAGCTGCTCTAATAGCTAGTATATCTAGTAGGCTTTAAGTATAATAGAGCATACCCTATAAATAGAATAGCGGAATTATTAGTAAATACTCGTAGACGAGTCGGGGAACTAGATAGACCCTAAATAGGAAGACTTCCGAATTTTTATAAGAGGGTAGTATATTACGCCCGAGCTCTAAGAATAGAACTACTATAATGCTCTAAGATAATGCTACTAGAAGGATAATAAGAAACTAATTATATATTAGGCTCGATAGGAGTCTATTAACTAAGCACTTAGCGAGCTGAGCACTAGTAATATAAAGGCATATACCTTCTTTTAGGGCTTTATTAGGACCCTAAAGGATAAACTCTTTAAGTAGGATATTAACTATACTAATATATATACTATCGCTCTATATATATAGAGATTATAGGAGATTATAGAAGGGAGATGCAGGGGAACGTCTACTAGCTATTCCGAGTTATATAAGCGACTGCACTCAGGCTCTCTAGACTGCCCTTATAAGAGCAGCTCGCAACCCCCTAGGTCGATAGACTTAAGGGATCGCTACCTAGAGACCCTATCCCGGAACGACTACTTAGCAGATGCTTGCCTAATACCTAGCGCTAGTAGTATATCTACTAATTCCCGGGGACCCTAATGCTATAACTATAAGAAGTATAGCTATATCTCCCCTAATTATACCGAACCCTATGCGTAGCTAACGGGTAGTAATTAGAACCTAAACCTAAAGCAGGGCGGGATAAGCGCGATTATAATACCTAGAGTAACTAATACTAAAGACTTAGGAAACGAGTAGGCGTAGATATAACCCCGAGGGGCTTTATGCTAGAAATCACCTCGGTTCTAGTAGGATAGACTATCAAGGGATAGGTATTAGCGCTCCGAGCGTCTAGCGAAATCGAACTAGAGGTTAATATAGATACCTATATAGTAATAGATATTATATAAGAAGACCTCGTCGAGAGGCTCTAACTAAAAGAAGCTACTAGTATTATAGCCCCTGAATTAGTAGATTTCTAGGGAAGGCTTACGCCTATAGGCAAGGTCTACTAGCTTATATTCTTCCTTATAGATAGTCGGGGTTACCTATAGAAGATTCGCTAGGCTTTTATTATAAGCCCTCGCCCTAAAGGAGCGGGAGATATCCTTCTATCTAATAACTTAATAGGATAGGAAGGCATCTATATAGATACCTATATATATACCTAGTTATATAAACCCCTCTCGCTCGCTAAGCTAGAGGTAATCGCCTAAGAGATTATAGAGAATAGCTAATAGGCTTATATTATATATCTAATAGGTGCTATAAGCTTTAATAAGAAGGATATAGAGTCCTTGGGTAAAGACTTGCTAGAGAATAAGCAGGAGAAGAAGATTCCTAAGGAACTTTAAGACTTTGCTAATATTTTTAATAAAGAGAATATAAAGAAAGTTCCGAGGCTAAAGGGAGTAGTATACTATATCAAACTAAAACCTAGCAAGGAACCCCTATATAGACTAATATACCCTATATTAGCAGAGCAGTTGCAAATACTTGCTAAGTATATCCGGGATATAGAGGTAGCAGGCTATATATGCTGCTTAACTAGCTCTATAGGAGTACTAGTGCTATTCGTGCCTAAGAAGGATAGAAGCCTATAATTATATATAGACTATAGGGGATTAAACAAAATCATAATAAAGAACTATTATCCTCTGCTATTAATTAGCGAGCTTCTAGATAGGCTCGCTAGAGCGAAGTTTATTTCGAAGATTAACTTAAGCGAGGCATACTACTAAATTGCAATTAATAAAGCAGATAGGTGGAAAATAGCGTTCAGAATGCGATATAGGTACTTCGAGTATACTATAATACTATTTAGGCTTACGAATACCCTAGTAACTTTCTAGGTATATATCTACTAAATACTCGCCGACCTCCTAGATACCTGCTATATTATATACCTAGATAATATTCTAATCTACTTAGATATAAGGGAATAGCATACTAAGGACCTCTATGCTATCCTATACTACCTAAGGGCTGCTAAGCTATTTATAAAACTAAAAAAGTATAACTTCTACTAGATAGAAGTGGATTTTCTAGGGTTCTATATTACCTAAGATAGCATTAGGATAGACCTAGATAGAGTCCGAGCGGTTGCTGAATAGCTAGTGCCTAAGTCTTTTAGAGATATCTAAGTATTCCTTGGTTTCTATAACTTTTACTATAAGTTTATTATAAGATACTCTTATATTATAGCTCCTATAACTAGCGCGCTTAAGAGAAGCTAGAATAGCACGAAGTTAGGAGCCTTCGCCTAGACGGGGGAGATATAGACCATATTCGAGATACTTTAGAGAGTATTTGCTAAAGCCCTAATACTAAGATACTATAACCTAATATTAGAAACTAGGGTTGAGATTAATATATCTACTTAGGTAGTATCTAGCGTGCTTTTATAGAAATATAGTATAGTTTAGTACCTAGTAGCCTTCTAGTTGAGGAAGCTCTTAGATATAGAGAGGCGCTAGGCTATAGGGTAGTAGGAACTCCTTGCTATTATAGAAAGTTTAGATCACTAGGCGTAGTACCTATAAGAACTCCCTGAGAAATTCGTAATACTTATAGATTATATAGCACTAAAAAGAGTGCTCGCTACACCTGCGCGGGATATTTGCAGAAGACTCGCGCAATAGGTCTATTGCCTATTAGCATTTAACTTTAAAATCTAGCATAAGTCGGGGGTTATTAACCTAGTAGATAGACTATTATAATGCCCTAACTACGTAATAGAAGATGCTAAGGTAGATAATATACTTCCTACCCTTAGAAAGAAACTTAGGCTTATTAGCTAGCTTTTAGCAAATATTTACTAGTATATTGCTAAGCTCGAAGGAACTATAGCGGTTATGAGAACTTATACCCGAGCCGTCTAGTGAAGCATATAAGAACCTTGCTAGAGGGCTAGCTCTAAGGTTAAGGGATCCTCACCCTCAAGTTAGTACTACCCCACGATAGGTACTAATAAGCTACTACATATAAGTATATATATTAGTGCTATTACCCGTACGAAAGCATATGCAGATGCTATGCTAACTGCTCTACGAGAGAATAGCAATAGGCTAGAGGACTCAGGGGGAGCTGGGGTTACTATACTAGAATAGTATATCCTATATGCTATAATAAGGGAGCTTATTTAGGATAAAACGGCTTATATGCTATAACTAGGCGCGGATCTCGAATAGATAGTTAGAGGACTGCAGGCCAAAGACCCCTTCTATAGAGATATCATAGCTAAGGTTTGCTGAGATGCTAGGGAATACTAAGGATACTGAGTTAATAAAAATAACGTCTTTTGGTTTAGAAGAAGACTTATTATCCTAGAAGAGGGATCCCTCTACTATAAAATCCTAAAAAACTATTATAATACGCCTAGATTAGGGTATATAGGAGCAAATAAAATAGCTAAGCTAATCTTGCGAAAGTTTTATTAGCTGCATTTAATAGAGGATATATAGCGATATATTACTAAGTGCCTGCGCTACTAAGGGGCGCGCGTACTATAGCATAAGCTATATAGGCTATTATAAATACTAGAGCTACTAGTATACCTATTCTAATAGATTTCCTTAGACTTCTTAACCAGCTTGCTAGAAAGTTACTAAGACGATGGAGTTACCTATAATACGATCCTAGTAATTATATATCAGATAACTAAAATAGCATAGTTCTTAGCGATAACTAAGCAGCTAGATGCTGCGGGTTTAGCGAGGATCTTATATTAAGAGATCGAGTGCTAATACAGCATACTAGAGGTTATTATTAGTAACTAAGATAAATTAATTACTAGCTAGTTCTAGTGAGACTAGACTAAGGCCTGAGATATAGAAGGGTATATCTCTACTACGTAGCATCTATAGATAGATAGTTAGACCGAAAGGATATACTAGACCCTAACTACATATCTTATGAAGTTTAGCGAAGGCTCGCGCAACTAATAGGCAATATAACTAGTTAAGGCCGAATTTTTATATAATAATAGCAAATATGCTACTATTAGCATATCCCTATTCGAGGCCCTTATAGGATATCACCCTCGAATAGTTAACTACTGCTTGCTAAACGTGGAGATCAGGACTTAAGGGGTTAATAAAAGGCTTAAGAAGCTAATAGAGGTTTGCTAAAGAATAGCTAAGACTTAGCAATATATAACTAAGGTATAAGCTAAGAATACGAACGCTAGAAGAAAAGCGTAATTATACTATATTAGAGACGTTATAAGACTCTTAATAAAGAACTTCTATTTCACTAAAAGTTAGCAAAAGCTTACCCTAAGATTTATTCCTATGCTAGTTATAGAAGTTATAGGCTCTAACGCCTATAGAGTATAACTCCCGGAGAAGTATAGTAGAGCGTATAATATCTTCTCTATCGCTCTGCTTAAGCTATAATATAGCTAAAAGCTTGCTAAGGGGTAGCTCCCGGACCTTGAAGAAGACCCTAAGGAATAGGAAGTCGAGGATATTATATTATAGAGAGAAGTGCTAACAGGCCCCCTATATTTAGTTAAATAGAAAGGCTAGCTAATAGAATATAATACCTATAAGCCTGAAGAATACTTAGTAAATGCTTTGCAAATCCTAGCTAGATTTAAGAAATAGTAGCGCAAGTTATATTATAAGTAGGATAATAAGTAGTATAGACTAATAAGAAAAGTTAATTAACTATAAGACGGTTGAAACGCTAAAGAGAAGACCCCCCCTATAAAGAATAATGCAAACCCTATAGGTATCTAACCTTATATTACTATAGAAGTCTACTATACTTTCGCTGAAGTTCCGCTAGCACCCCTATTCCTTATCGTTATTATTACCCTCGTCGTTATTATTATTATTATCGCTCTCCTCCTTAGAGCTCTCGCTAGTAGTATTACTATTACTATCCTAACTATTGCTCTCTATAGCTTTATCGGAGTTGCTATCCTCTAAAGCAGAGGACTCGTCCTCTTTACTATTATAAACCTAATATTACTAAGCTACTACTAAGGCGTTACTAACCTTTTTTTAAGAATTTAGTTAAGGCGCAGGACTACTACTAATAATTTTAAAGATAGTAACAGGAGCTTAGTAATAAGTATTACGAAGCATGCGGGAACCTTAGACCTTTGAAGGCTCTTATAAAGGAAGCGCGGATATATAGGTATTGCTCTTTAAAAGCTATATCGTTAGGATATTAGCGAGCTTATTAAGGAAGGTAGCTTATTTAAAGATATAGGTCTTATTATATAAGTAAGTAGGGAGAGCATTATTAAGCTATATTATAATCTCTTTAACTAGAACCTTATCCTTAGCCTAGCGAGCTGCTTATAAAAATATATTAGACTAATAAAAAGGCGAGACTAGCTATAAGATAAAACCTACCTCAAGCGAAACCTATAGACGCGCCTAGGTATATAAAGCTATACTCTCCTTAATACCTATAGCGAGGAGCTAGTTCTTATAGTTCTTAGAACTAGGCTTAAGACTAGTAGGGTTTACTAACTAGTTATAGAGGTATTAGAGAAGCTCCTACCCCTGCTCTATAGCTATAAAAATATAGAAGATCTCGCGCTATTAATACTAGCTAGTAGTAATCGCGCAGATATGATGCTTAACCTAGTTCTAATAGAAACGAGTAGTACTAATAAGATAAGTAGGAATCTAGAAATAGGAAAAGTTAGCTTATACCTCTACTAAATAGTTGCTAAACTCACCCTATAGCACTTAATACTACGAACCCGGCATAGCTTATATATACGATTACTATTATAGCAATAGGCGTAGATAACCTAGGTATTCTTAGGGAGCTATAGGGTATAACTAATACAGGGTTCGCTACTACCCGCCTGATTATGCTAATAGTTATTACTACTAAGTTCAGCCTCAGTAGGGCTATACTTAGCGAGGAGTTAGCTAATAAGGCTCTTAGCACTTATAATGTTTAAGGAAGTATTATAAGATAGGGAGGTTCTACGAAGTCTCGATAAAGGGCTTAGATAATATGAAAATAGTTATTAAATAATATAGTATAATAAGGAGGGAAAAGAACTAACCCTAGGGCGGGAAAAAGCTATTATTTTATAAATAGCTAAAGAGACCTCGCTAAACTATTACAAAGGCAGATGCGACTTCGGATAGCAAAGAATAGCAGTTACTCACTATAATAGGTACTACCTACTAGGAGATAGATATAGTGAATTAATAACGATAGTCGCTATCCGACCTACTTAATAGCCTCGTGATATGCCCGTTTAGAAGGGGGATAATAGGATGAAAAACGAAGTTATCATAAGGGCATAGTATAAGAAGGTGCTCGCTAGATAAAGAGCGAATAACGGGAGAACTAAAACGAAGCTACTATTAGGATAACCGCCCTCCTTTAAAAGGAAATAATAGGATAAAAAAAACGAAGTCTTTATAAGGGTATAGCATAAGAAAGTGCTTACTAAATAAAGGGCGAATAATAGGAGAATAAAAACGAGGTTATTATAAGGATAACCGCCCTCGTTCGAAAGGAAACGATAAGATCCCTTTAGAATAGCCCGGATAGAGAGTATAAAAGGGCCTAAAAGGAGAGGAACTATAAGGAACGGGGCTATAGGCCTAGCTATTATATCTATAACTCTAAGGGCTCTACTATCCTTTAGCAAATATTTAGCAAATAAATACCGCACCGGATAATAGCAGCGATAAGTAAAGGGCTAGGGCCTACCCCGGGCAGCTAAGAAGGATAATAACGGAGGGCTAACCCGCAATACCCGGTCTTATAGTAGGGACTATTATAATTAGAAGGGGGATAATTATAAGGGACTAGATACCCCAACTAGAGAAGCTGGAGACGCTTCAGCTACTATAGGCTAAAGGGAGGAGAGGCCTATAGGTCTAGGGTATAGAACCCTTATAGCAAAGACTTAGCAAATACTCGCTAAAGGCTAGAAATAAGGGATCTTAGAGGAAGCAAGCAAAAGTAGTATAGTAATACGGACCCTACCTTTTGGGTGCTTCTGCTATTAGTTTGACCTAACCGTGGCTCTTAGCCCCTCGATACCTTTATAGATATATTATTATATAAGCAACTTCTTATTATGAAACTAAAAAGTCGATATTTCTACTATTATATAGTCCGCGCTAAAGTAGTATTTTTTATTATAACTAAGGCGGAGAATCGCAAGTATTAACTTACGCGGAATGCAGAGTCTCTAGGTGCTATCCGTAGCTATATAAAGGATAAGCCCTTCTAGCAATAGACTCTAAGGAGTCGTTTAATAGCGTTTTAGGGCTCTTCTAGCAGCTCTAGCGCTATTTTCCTTAGTAG
>JAOQIF010001347.1:0-19815 GCA_026260285.1 Colletotrichum sansevieriae
TGAATTATAATATAGCACGCCTTACTAGCGAATCTACTAGTATAATAAGAGAAGATTAGCTCGTTATAGTTAAAGAGGCTTATAAGCACCGCCCTAGCTGCTCTAATAGCTAGTATATCTAATAGGCTTTAAGTATAATTGTCACAGTCTTCCTACTAGCCTGGGGCTACAGTAGGGGTCGCTAAGACTGCGAGTGAAACAAGGAAAAGAGCAATGCAAGCGTGAATAATAACAAATAGTACAATGGGCAATCATAGGTATATAGTGATGTATTCTGTAATGGCCGAGCCTTCTAAGCTTATCTGCTAGAAGTCTCCTACTTAAAGGATGGGCGTTGAGCCCAACCATGGTCACGTGGAATACCACGTGATGGCCGACTACATCACCAAAAGGCGTGTGACAATAATAGAGCATACCCTATAAATAGAATAGTGGAATTATTAGCAAATATTTATAGATAAGTTAGGGAACTAGATAGACCCTAAATAAGAAGACTTTAGAATTTTTATAAGAAGGTAGTATATTATACCTAAGCTCTAAGAATAGAACTACTATAATACTCTAAGATAGTATTACTAAAAGGATAATAAGAAACTAAATATATATTAAGCTTAATAGGAGTCTATTAATTAAGTACTTAGCGAGCTGAGCACTAGTAATATAAAGGCGTATACCTTTCTTTAGAGCCTTATTAGAACCCTGAAGGATAAACTATTTAAGTAGGATATTAACTATACTAATATATATACTATCACCTATATATATAGAGATTATAGGAGATTATAGAAGGGAGATATAGGAGAACATCTACTAGCTATTCTAAGTTATATAAGCGATTATACTCAGGCTCTCTAGACTACCCTTATAAGAGCAGCTTATAACCCCCTAGGTTAATAGACTTAAGGGATCGCTACCTAGAGACCCTATCCCGGAATAACTACTTAGCGGATATTTATATAACGCCTAGCACTAGTAGTATATCTACTAACTCCCGGGGATCCTAATGCTATCACTATAAGAAGTATAGCTATATCTCCCCTAACTATACTAAACCCTATATATAGCTAATAGGTAGCAATTAGAACCTAAACCTAAGGCAGGGCGGGAGAAGCATAATTATAATACCTAGTATAACTAATACTAAAGACTCGGGAAACGAGTAGGCATAGATATAACCCCGAGGGGTATTATACTAGAAATTACCTTAGTTCTAGTAGGATAGACTATTAAGGGATAGGCGTCAGCGCTCTAAGCATCTAGCGAAGTTAAATTAGAAGTTAATATAGATACTTATATAGTAATAGATATTATATAAGAAGACCTCGTTAAGAGGCTCTAACTAAAGGAGGCTACTAGTATTATAGCCCCTGAACTAGTAGATTTCTAGGGAAGGCTTATACCTATAGATAAGGTCTACTAGCTTATATTCTTCTTTATAAATAGTTAGGGTTACCTATAGAAGATTTGCTAGGCTTTTGTTATAAGCCCTCGCCCTAAAGGAGCAGGAGATATCCTTCTATCTAACAACTTAATAGAATAAGAAGGCATCTATATAGATACCTATATATATACCTAGTTATATAAACCCCTCTTGCTCGCTAAGCTAGAGGCGATTATTTAAGAGATTATAGAGAATAGCTAACGGGCTTATATTATATATCTAATAGGTGCTATAAGCCCTAATAAGAAGGATATAGAGTCCTTAGGCAAAGACTCGCTAGATAATAAGTAAGAAAAGAAGATTCCTAGGGAACTTTAAGACTTTACTAATATTTTTAATAAAGAGAATATAAAAAAAGTTCCGAGGCTAAAAGGAGTAGTATACTATATTAAACTAAAACCTAGCAAGGAACCTCTATATAGACTAATATACCCTATATTAGTAGAGTAGTTATAAATACTCGCTAAGTATATCCGGGATATAGAGGCAGCAGGCTATATATACCGCTTAACTAGCTCTATAGGAGCACTAGTACTATTCATACCTAAGAAAGATAGAAGCCTATAACTATATATAGACTATAGGGGATTAAATAAAATTATAGTAAAGAACTATTATCCTCTGCTACTAATTAGTAAGCTTCTAAATAGGCTCGCTAGAGCGAAGTTTATTTTAAAGATTAACTTAAGCAAAGCATACTACTAAATTATAATTAATAAGGTAGATAGGTAGAAAATAGCGTTTAGAATGCGATATAGGTACTTCGAGTATACTATAATACTATTTAGGCTTATAAATACCCTAGCAACTTTTTAGGCGTATATTTACTAAATACTCGCTAATCTTCTAAATACTTATTATATTATATACCTAGATAAGATTCTAATCTACTTAGATATAAGGGAATAGTATACTAAGGACCTCTATACTATCCTATACTACCTAAGGGCTATTAAGCTATTTATAAAACTAAAGAAGTATAACTTCTACTAGATAGAAGTAGATTTTCTAGGGTTCTATATTACCTAAGATAGTATTAGGATAGACCCGGATAGAGTCCGAGTAGTTACTAAATAGCTAGTGCTAAAGTCTTTTAGAGATATCTAAGTATTCCTTAGTTTTTATAACTTTTACTATAAGTTTATTATAAGATATTCTTATATTATAGCCCCTATAAATAGCGCGCTTAAGGGAAGCTAGAACGGCATAAAGTCGGGAGCCTTTACTTAGATAGGGGAGATATAGACTATATTTAAGATACTTCGGAGAGCATTTGCTAAAGCCCTAATACTAAGATACTATAACCTAGCGTTAGAAACTAGGGTTAAAACTAATATATCTACCTAGGTAGTATCTAGCGTACTCTTATAGAAGTATAATATAATTTAGCACCTAGTAGCCTTCTAGTTAAAGAAGCTCTTAGATATAGAGAGGTGCTAAGCTATAGGGCAATAGGAACTCCTTATAATTATAGAAAGTTTAGATTACTAGGCGTAGTACTTATAAGGACTCCCTAAGAAATTTATAATACTTATAGACTATATACTACTAAAAGGAGTACTCGCTATGCCTATATGGGATATTTATAGAAGACTTGCGCGATAGGTTTACTACTTATTAGTATTTAACTTTGAAATCTAGCATAAGTTAGGGGTTATTAATCCGGTAGATAGACTATTATAACGCCCTAACTATATAGTAGAAGATACTAAGGTAGATAATATACTTCCTACCCTTAGAAAGAAACTTAGGCTTATTAGCTAGCTTTTAGTAAATATTTACTAGTATATTACTAAGCTTAAAGGAACTATAGCTATTATAAGAACTTATACCCGAGCTATCTAGCGAAGCATATAAGAACCTTGCTAGAGGGCTAGCTCTAAGGTTAAGGGATCCTCACCCTTAAGTTAGTACTACCTTATAATAGGTACTAATAAGCTACTATATATAAGTATGCATATTAGCGCTATTACCTGCACGAAAGTATATATAGGTGCTATACTAACTGCTCCACGAGAGAATAGCAATAGGCTAGAGGACTTAGGGGGAGCTAGGGTTACTATACTAGAATAGTATATCCTACGTGCTATAATAAGGGAGCTTATTCAGGATGAAATAGCTTATATACTATAACTAGGCATAGATCTTAAATAGATAGTTAGAGGACTATAGGCTAAAGACCCCTTCTATAGAGATATTATAGCTAAGGTTCGCTAGGATACTAGGGAATACTAAGGATACTAAGTTAATAAGAATAATATCCTTTAGTTTAGAAGAAGACTTATTATCCTAGAAGAGGGATCCCTCTGCTATAAAATCCTAAAGAACTATTATAATATGCCTAGATTAGGGTATATAGGAGTAAATAAGATAGCTAAGCTAATCTTATAAAAGTTTTATTAGCTATATTTAATAGAGGATATATAGCGATATATCGCTAAGTGCCTGCGCTACTAAGGGGTGCGTATACCACGGCATAAGCTATACGGGCTATTATAAATACTAGAACTACTAATATACCTATTTTAATAGATTTCTTTAGACTTCTTAACTAGCTTATTAGAAAGTTGCTAAGACGACGGAGTTACTTATAATACGATCCTAGTAATTATGGATTAGATAACTAAAGTAGCACGGTTCTTAGTAATAACTAAGCAACTAGATACTATAGGTTTAGCGAGGATCCTATATTAAGAGATCGAGTGCTAATATAGCATGCTAGAGGTTATTATTAGTAACTAAGATAAACTAATCACTAGCTAGTTCTAGCGAGACTAGACTAAGGCCTAAGATATAGAAGGGCGTATCTCTACTATATAGTATCTATAGATAGATAGTCAGACCGAAAGAACGCACTAGACCTTAACTATATATCTTATAAAGTTTAGCGAAGGCTCGCGCAACTAATAGGTAATATAACTAGTTAAGGCCGAATTTTTATATAATAATAGCAAATATACTACTATTAGTATATCCCTATTTAAGGCCCTTATGGGATATTACCCTCGAATAGTTAACTACTACTTGCTAAATATAGAGATCAGGACCTAAGGGGTTAATAAAAGGCTTAAGAAGCTAATAGAGGTTTGCTAAAGAATAGCTAAAACCTAGTAATATATAACTAAGGTATAAGCTAAGAATGCGAATGCTAGAAGAAAAGTATAATTCTATTATATTAGAGATATTATAAGACTCTTAATAAAGAACTTCTATTTTGCAAAGGGTTAGTAAAAGCTCGCTCTAAGATTTATTCCTATGCTAGTTATAGAAGTTATAAGCTCTAATACCTATAGAGTATAACTCCTAGAGAAGTATAGTAGAGCATATAATATCATCTCTATTACTCTACTTAAGCTATAATATAACTTAAAGCTTGCTAAGGGGTAGCTCCCGGACCTTAAAGAAGACCCTAAGGAATAGGAAGTTAAGGATATTATATTATAGAGGGAAGTGCTAATAGGCCTCTTATATTTAGTTAAGTAGAAAGGCTAGCTAGTAGAGTATAATACCTAGGAGTCTGAAGAATACTTAGCGAATGCTTTGCGAATCCTCGCTAGATTTAAGAAATAGTAGTATAAGTTATATTATAAGTAGGATAACGAGTAGTATAGATTAATAAGAAAAGTTAATTAACTATAAGATAGCTGAAACGCTAAAGAGAAGACCCCCCCTTATAAAAGTAATATAAACCCTATAGGTATCTAACCTTATATTACTATAGAAGTCTACTATACTCTCGCTGAAGTTCTGCTAGCACTACTACTTATTATTATTATTATTACCCTCGTTATTATTATTATTATCCTCGCTCTCCTCTTTAGAGCTATTGCTAGTAGTATTGCTATTACTACCCTAACTATTGCTCTCTATAGTATTATTAGAGTTGCTATCCTCTGCAGCTAAGGACTCATCCTCTTTGCTATTATAAACCTACTATTGCTAAGCTATTGCTAAGGTATTGCTAACTTTCTTCTAAGAATTTAGTTAAAGCGCGGGATTACTACTAATAACTTCGAAGATAGCGATAGGAGCTTAGTAGTAAGTATTATAAAGCATATAGGAACCTTAGACCTTCGAAGGCTCTTATAAAGGAAGCGTAGATATATAGGTATTACTCTTTAAAAGCTATATTATTAGGATATTAGCAAGCTTATTAAGAAAGGTAGCCTATTTAAAGATATAGGTCTTATTATATAAATAAATAGGGAGAGTATTATCGAGCTATATTATAATCTCCTTAACTAAAACCTTATCCTTAGCCTAGCAAGCTGCTTATAAATATATATTAGACTAATAAAAGGGCGAGACTAATTATAAAGTGAAGCCTACCTCGAGCAAAACCTATAGATACGCCTAGGTATATAAAGCTATACTCTTCTTAATACTTATAGCGAGGAGCTAGTTCTTATAGTTCTTAGAACTAGGCTTAAGACTAGCGGGGTTTACTAACTAGTTATAGAGGTATTAGAGAAGCTCCTGCTCCTGCTCTATAGCTATAAAGATATAGAAGATCTCGCGCTATTAATACTAGCTAATAGCGATTATATAAATATAATACTTAACCTAGTTCTAATAGAAACGAGTAGTATTAATAAGATAAGTAGGAATCTAGAAATAGGAAAAGTTAGCCTATACCTCTACCGAACGATTGCTGAACTCACCCTATAGCACTTAATATTGCGAACCTAGCATAACTTGCACATATAATTACTATTATAGTAATAAGCGTAAACGACCTAGGCATTCTTAAGGAGCTATAGCGCGCAACTAACGCAGGGTTTGCTACTACCCGCCTGATTATGCTAATAGTTACTACTACTAAGTTCAACCTTAGTAGGGCTATACTTAGCGAGGAGTCGGCTAATAAGGCTCTCGGCGCTTATAATATTTAAGGAAGTATTAAAAGATAGGGAGGGTTTATAAAGTCTCAATAAAGGGCTTAGATAATATAAAAGTAGTTATTAAATAATATAGTATAATAAGGAGGGAAAAGAACTAACTCTAGGGCGGGAAAAAGCCGTTATTTTATAGATAGCTAAAGAGACCTCGCTAAACTATTATAAAGGTAAATATAACTTCGGATAGCAAAGAATAGCGGTTACTCACTATAGCAGGTACTACTTACCGGGAGATAGATATAGTGAATTAGTAATAATAGTTACTATCTAACCTACTTAATAGCCTCGTGATACGCCTGTTTAGAAGAGGGATAATAGGATGAAAAACGAAGTTATTATAAGGGCATAGTATAAGAAGGTGCTCGCTAGATAAAGATCAAATAGCGGGAGAACTAAAACGAAGCTACTATTAGGATAACTACCCTCTTTTGAAAGGAAATAATAGGATAAAAAACGAAGTTATTATAAAGGTATAGTATAAGAAGGTGCTCGCTAAATAAAGGGCGAATAGCAGGAGAATAAAAATAAAGTTATTATAAGGATAACCGCCCTCGTTTAAAAGGAAATAATAGGATCCCTTTAGAATAGCCCGGATAGAGAGCATAAAAGGGCCTAAAAGGAGAGGAACTATAAGGAATAGGATTATAAGCCTAGCTATTATATCTATAACTCCAAGGGCTCTACTATCTTTTAGCGAATATTTAGCGAATAGATATTACGCTAGATAATAGTAGTAATAAGTAAAGGACCGGGGCTTACCCCGGATAGCTGAGAAGGATAATAACGGAGAGCCGACCTATAATACCCGATCTTATAGTAGGGACTACTATAATTAGAAGGGGGATAATTATAAGGGACTAGATACTTAAACTAGAGAAACCAGAGACGCTTTAGCTATTATAGGCTAAAGGGATAGAGAGGCCTATAGGTCTAGGGTATAGAACCCTTATAATAAAGACTTAGTAAATACTCGCTAAAGGCTAGAAATAAAGGATCTTAGAGGAAGCAAGCAAAAGTAGTATAATAATATAGATCCTATCTTTTAGGTGCTTTTGCTATTAGTTTGACCTGACCGTGGCTCTTAGCCCCTCGATACCTTTACATTTTTGAAATTTAAGTATTACTACTATTTTTTAATTTGTTACTAATAGTTATATAACTATTTAGCAGTATATAGCTAGTAAACATTTAGCCTTATTGCCTAGCGAAATTAAGTATAAAAGGGCGTCTTCTTTTTAAGGTCTCTAACCTAGTTGAAATTTCTCCTCTTTGTAATCCTTTTTTCAACCTAGTAGCCTCTATCTTTTTAGCGCCTATTTTACGAACTTTTGCTATAATTATCTAATTTCTCCCCTTTCCCTTTCTCTCTCCTTATCTTACTTATCTGCTTCTCTAGTCTTTTGCTAATAGCTCTCTATAATATCCTATATTATATATATAGGCGTAGTACTTATAAAATACCTCTATAATCCTGAGATCTTCTCTAGTAACCTTACTAGTAATGCTAATAGTAGCTATCCTTACCTTAGCTATCTTTATAAGATATATTAAGATATTATTAACCTTCGCTATATATATAGTAACTATATATAGAAGTATATCTACTATAACTTTAATAAGAAGAAATACGCTATTATAAGTCTCTACTAATTTGCTACCTAGTCGCTATATGCTAATACCTAGTAGGTTTCCTAGGAAATTTAGGGCGCTACCTAGATAACCTAGAATATATTCTACTAGATCTAGATTTAGGAGCGTGAGGGTATCCTAACCCCTCTTTATTATTATAATATTCTCGCTTTGCTTAGTAACTATTTAGTAGCATAGAAGTATATTACTAAGCTTATATATAATCCTATTACTAGTAGTAGTAGCTATAATATAGAGTAGCTCTAGCTCTAAGAGCTCGCCTTAATCTATGAGCACCTAGCGCTTAACGTCTTAGTTTATATAGGCTATTATTTACTACTCCTTTGCTAACTATATCCTACTAATAATTAGTTCTAGGTTAGTACCCTTTATAATAATATTAATATGCTTTAGCGCTTAAATACTACCTAGCTGCTATATATTTATAATAATAGTCCTACTATCTACCTCTACAATAAGATTAATAATCTAGTTAATAACCCTTTAATAATACTAGTCCCTAAGTACCTTTATAAGTATAATATTACCTCCTTTCCTAACTTTAGTAAAGCGCTTTAAGATAATCTCCTTAAGTATGCTGCTAATAACGTTCCCTCCTTTTTTATTACTATTACTAGTGCTTGTACTATCTCTTGCGCCTCTTATCTTTATACTCCTACTAAACGTAGCTAAGAGGGTAGTAATAAGTTAGTAAAAAAGGCTAAAAAGGCTAAGAAGACTAAGGTTACTATTAATATCTCTAATAGTAGCTCTAGTAATAAGTTAGGTAATAAGTTAGGTAGTAACTCTAGTAATGAGTTAGGTAGCAAGTTAGATAGTAACTCTAGTAATAAGTTAGCTAGTAGTTAGCTTATAGGTAGTAATACTAGGGATACTAGTAGTGCTAGCTTAGCAACTAGTTGCTATAGTATTCGTAGTAGTGCTGCTTATAGTCGTGGTAGTTATAGTGCTCGCGCCTATGGCTATAGTAGGAAGTGAATAACTAGTTAGATTATTAGCTTTCTTCTTTTTCTTTATAGGAT
Source organism: Colletotrichum sansevieriae (assembly GCA_026260285.1). Lineage (NCBI taxonomy): Eukaryota > Fungi > Ascomycota > Sordariomycetes > Glomerellales > Glomerellaceae > Colletotrichum > Colletotrichum sansevieriae. The sequence goes on from JAOQIF010001347.1 coordinate 9,012, forward strand.
AATACCCTTCTTTTGCTATAATATTAGTGATAATTTGCTGCTTAATATAATTAACGTTCTGCTTCTCAATTTAGCTTCTATTCTATAGTCTTATAGCTTATAATTAGTAACTTATTACTATAACTTTAGCAACTAGTTATCCTACTTCTTATAATCCCTCCTATATTATCTACCAAACTTATAAATAGCCTCTTGCGCGTTCGCTAAGTTCTTTATAGGCTCCTATGTATTATATTCTATAGGCTATCCTACCTACTTAACTAAATACTATATATTATTACTAATACCTTGCTATATAATAATCTCTTCTACCACTTATTCCTCTAGCTCGTCTTTAAGCTCTAGATATATAAGCAAATCTTTGCTATTTGCTTAGTAGTTATCTTATAGTTTTAGTAAGGTAACTGAGAATATATTATATATCTATTAGTATTATAGTAGTAGATAGACCTTATATACCTATATACTAACTAGTTTATAATAACTACTTATATAAACCTAGGTACTAGTTTTTTATTCTTACATTAGAGGTTCTTTATTAATAGCCTAATAACCTATCCCTAATAGTAGGTCTAGCTCTTATGCCTTATATTATAATACTTAGCTTATGCTTTAGTAGCCTTCTGCTACTATTCCTAGGCCCTCTTATAGAGTCTTGAAATATATTTAATTCGCTCTCTTATACCCTATACTATAACCTTATTCATAGGGGTTATATATTTTATATAATATAGGTAGTATTTATAAAGGGCCTCTATTAGCAAGTAGCTAGTAGTGCTATAGTAACTATTATTATATATAAACTCTGCCTCAGGTAACTAGATAGCTTATTCTTATAGTAAGTTACTAGTATATGCTTATAAGTACTTCTCTAACGTCTAGTATATCCTTTCTAACTCCCTATTAGTCTAGGGGTAGTGCATAGTAGAGAGGTAGCGCTTAATAGCCCTCTCTCTTATAAACTACTCCTAAAATTAGCTAGTTAGGAGCTTATCTTAGTTACTAATAATGCCCTCTAGGGTGCTAAAGTAGTATTTAACCTATTTATAGATAATCTGCGCTAACTTAGTAGCTATTAGCTGCTTTATTATTAGGATAAATATAGCAAACTTAGTTATTTAGTATATAATAATAAGAACTATGTTATATTCCCTGCCTTTAAGCTAAGAGCTTGCTAGTAATCTAGTGATAAAGTCTATGCTAATTTCCTAGAATAGGTATGCGGGTAAGGGTAGTAGTTATAACTTTCTATAGGGCTTATGCCTCGGAACGCAGTTCCCTTAGTATATATAGCGCCTTATAATATAATTAGATATATCTATAGCTAAGTTTAGCTAGTAGAAGTTTCTCGAGATTAACTTAGTAGTCTTATTCACCCCTATATAACCCGCTCTATAGTTATTATAGTATTAGCAAAGGATTTCTAGCCTTAGAGACCCCTTTTATAGTATCTCTAACTATTCCTTATAGAATAAGGTTTTATAACTATTAATTATATAGCCCCTATAATTACTAGCTAGTCCGCGCGCCCTCTCTAATTATATCTAGTAGTATAAGTTATTAGCCTATAGTCTATACATACGATTCTCTATTGCTTTAGAGGGTTGCTAACTATTTGCTATTTTACCTATTATAAGCTCCCTTATAACCTAGTATAGGATATATTATTATGCTATAGTAACCCTAGCTCTAAGTAAGTCCTCTTAGTTAATAACCTCTTGCTAAGTATTCTCTATATTATGCCTTGCTCTTTAGTATTAAGTTATTATAGCTATTATAGTTATAGTAATATTAGCATGCTATAGAGCGTGATACTAACTAGAGACTAAGGCGTCTCTACCCCTAGAGCTATCTATCTAGAAGGGGCACCTTATACTAGCCCTTATAGCGTTAATAAATACTTTTGAGGTCTCTAAACAGCTTATAGTGTAGTAATACTTATCTAAAGATCTACTAGTAATTTGCTAATAAATCTCAGCTTCCTCACTAGGGTTAGGAGTATATTATTATATTTCACCTCCTCCTCTATACAATCTAGCCTCCTAGATAGACTATCTGCTAGGTTTATAACCACTGACCTATGCTCTAGGTTAAAATTAAATGCTAAGAGATTATATACCTACCTAGTAAGTCTTCCCTAAAGGTCCTATATAAGCGTGCTAATAACTCCCTTTAGTACTTAGTAAGCTATTAGAATTATAAACCTCTTTGATATATCCTAAAGGTAGTAAGCCTAATAGTATAAGCTTTTAACTATAGCGAGAAGTTCCTATTAGCTTGCTCCCTAATATTGCTCTATATTACTAAGCTTCTACAAATAATAACTAACTAGTTACTACTAGCTATTAATATATTATAATAGAATACTAGATATAGCCTTTATAGAATTATCCATCTTAACCCTTATTTTATAAGTTAGGTCCTAGTATTAGAGAATAGTTACTAAGCAGAAGGCGGCTTGAAGCTGCTTAAAAGCTTATTAAGCCTCTTCTAGCTAGTGAAACTTGCCTCCTTTCTTACTATTCTTGCTACCCTTTAGTAGGGATATTATTAGGGCTATAATACCGAAATATCCTGCGATAAACTTATAGTAGAAGTTATAGAATCTAAGGAAGACCTAGATATCTTAGTATATCTTTAGCAGCTTCTATTTAATAATAGCTTAGATATGAGTTTAGTCTATTAATACGCTCTTAAGTGTAATAATATACCTTAGGAACTCTACTTGCTATTAGTAAAACCTATACTTACTAAGCTTAGTATAGAGCTCCTACTAGCAAAGCCTATAGAGTATTTAGAGAAGGTCTTTTATATATTACTCTCTTATCTTAGAATAGACTATAATATTATCTATATAGATAATATAATAGGTATCTAGCAGCTTAGCAAGCGCGTAGTGAATATATACCTAGAATATAGCTAGGGCGTTTATAAGTCTAAATATCATAATAGTATATTTAAAGTGCCTATTATATATCCTAAAAGATATCTTCTAGCAGTCTTTTAGCTTAATATAAATATAATAATATATATCTTAAATATTAATCTTTAAGATCTATTTAGCTCCCTAAAGCCTATCTAATAGCTTGCTAATAAGAGGGAGTAGATATTAGTTCTTTAGTATTACCTTATTAAAGCCTTAGTAATCTATATAAAGGCATAGGGATCTAATCTTCTTAGGTATAAAGAGGATAGGGGTACCTGCCTTACTAGTTAAGGGTTAGATCTGCCCTATTACTTAGTTATTAGTAATATATTAGCGGAGTTCCTCTAACTAATATTTATTTAGTAGGTAGATAGGCCTATATAGAGGTTTCTTCCCTTTGATTAAGTTAATAGTATATTCTATGCCCTCTAGGGCTAGGTATTCCTTTCCTAACTATTTATTAAATATTACCTATTTGCTAAATAGCTCTAGTAGTAACTCTATATTACCCTCTAGGGCGTCTTCTTCTTCTAGAGCCCTTATTAGTAGCTTATATGGGGTGATATCCCCTAATATATATATATAACATAAGCCCTCTAGTTATTCTTAATAACCTCCTATATAAATACTAATAGCTTAGTGATACTAAGGTATTTATATCCCTAGGTACTTATCTAGGTATTAATTATAATACCCTCTCTTCTCATAGAGTATTATAATAGGAGGAGGTCTCTTGCTCCTTTAGGTTAGGGGGCCTTAGCAAATAGTTGCTATATCTTCCTTACTCCTCCTCCTAAGTTAATAGAAAAGAATATTAACTAGTATATATTCTAGCTTATTATAGATAACCTATTAAACCCTTCTAATATAGGGGTATAGGCCACTATAGGTTATAATTATAAGGACCTAGCTAGCTAACTACTAATAATATTAACCTAGGAATAGGAATCTATATCTACTACTACTTTTTATTTAGCGATATTCCAGAGAATAATCGCCCGTCCTTTTATAGTATCTCCCTTTAGGAAAGTATTTAGTTCTAATATAAGTATAGGGGTTACTAGTATAATCCCCTAGCCTACTTATTTTCTAATAAGTTAAGTTCCTTAACTTCTCTTATAGATTAGATTATATTAACCCTCGCTTTCTTAGCAAGTACTTAGTATCCTAGTAGCGTTTTATTTATACTTTATCTCACATATTTATCTAAGTAGTCTACCCTCTTATACCCCTTCTACTTATAGCTAAAGCATACTAAGTAGTTAGATATTATAAGTTATTTACTAGGGCTGAATATAAGCTAGCTCTAATTAGGTCCCTATATCGCACTACTAACTAGTTAGTAAGGTATTAGGCTTTAGGAACCTCGCGTTGCCTTATAGCTAGAGCCTTGCTAGCCTGCCTTTTAGCCTGCCCTTACTACTAGGGGCCCCCTTAGGGTATACTCTTCCCCTATATACTATTTCTTACTCTCGCTTTATACTAGTTTACTACCCTATTATATCTCCTATAAGTATTCTACTTCTATAGCTATATCTCTTAGCCTCTATATCTTAACTTTCTAATATTTAAGTTCCCTATATAGGAATAGGGTTAACTAGAAGTATAATATATAAGCCTTAGCCTTGCTATCTTCTATACTAACTATACTTAAGTCCTAACATATTACTAACTATTTAGTAAAGAACTATATTAGTAACTATATCTCCTTCTACCTTATTATATCTAGCTTATCGCAGTACCTTCGCTCTTAAAGCTTAGGGTTAATATACTATTAGCAAATAAATGCTATAAAATTAGCCTATACTAGGTCTCCTTCTAGCCTAGCCCTATAGTATTACTACTAGGTCTATAGGGGTAGACTTATCTTTATAAGCACCTATTAGACCTACTACTCTAGTATACTACTAGTATATAGTTAGTATCTATCTTTAATTGCTTAGATCTAGTTACTAACCTAGTCTATAGTAAAATCCTTACTTATAGTATAATAGTTATATATAGGGGGTTTTTATATTCTCTCTATAGGTACCTTATTGGTAGGCAGTTAGTAAGTTCCCGCAGTAGGATAGTAGTTTATTCCTTATACTACTACTACTATAGATATATCTACTCTATGAGGCTCTCCTGCTATCTCTATAGTAGCCCTATAGCCTAGGTAAGGATGCTAGAGACGCTAGCGTCTCAGGAGGTCCTAAGCGGGGTGCCTTATTAGCTACTACTTACTATCTATTTGCTTAATAATAATTAGTTTGCTTAGTCTAGTGCTATTTAGGACCTAGCCTAACCACTTAAGGTTATTTCTCCTGCTATATCATTACTAGGGTTATCTATTCCCTGTAAGGGATTAGGATTACGGCGCCGAGCCGGCGCCGAACTAGCGCCGGGCCTCCGCCGAGGTTTAACCACATTAGTTAGTCAGCCGAGCCCTAAAAAGGGCTCTGCGCGCATAAGTAGCTAGAAGGGCTAACTTATCTTCTTAATACTAATTAACCCCTACGTTACTGCTACTTTTTCCTTCCCTAGCCTAGCTTTTTAGGCTATAACCTTATAATTAGATAAGTTCTACCTAATTAATAAGCAGCTAGCTCTAGAATAAGTAGTAATATAAGATCAGGCTACTAATATCACAGTCTTCCTACTAGCCTGGGGCTACAGTAGGGGTCGCTAAGACTGCAAGTGAAACAAGGAAAAGAGCAATGCAAGCGTGAATAATAACAAATAGTATAATAGGTAATTATAGGTATATCGTAATATATTCTATAATAGCCGAGCCTTCTAAGCTTATCTGCTAGAAGTCTCCTACTTAAAGGATAGGCATTAAGCCTAACCGTAGTTATATGGAATACTATATAATAGCTAACTATATTACTAAAAGGCATATAATATATACCCCCTTTTTAAAAAGCAATTATCCCAATTGCTATCTCTATCGATCTAGGATATATATGCTTAATATTCCCTTCTCTCCCTCTTTATATCCTAATCGCTAGAAATTACTATAGTATTATTAATTAGTCGTTATACTAGCAGAGGAGTATATCAAACTTAGATATCTACTAGCGCTTAGCAGCGCTATTATTACTAGTATCGCTTAGCATAAGTTGCTTATTACTAGTATACTAGAGACCCTTAATTATAGTATAGAGGTTTGCAATCTTAGCGCAAAGGCCTGCGATCTCCTTAGTCTTAACTATATTAATAGCTATGCAAATCTTATTAGCAACCGCCTGCTTAGACGTACTATTATTCTTAAGTTTAGCGAGATGCTTACTAATAGTATTAATATTAATAGTATCTATATTAGCTATATTAGTCTCTATAGTATCGAAGCGAGGAAGGATTTCCTATTAGATACTATTAATAATAGTATTAATATTACCCTTAGCCTTATTAGCGAGGTCTTTTGCGTTTTTAGCATCCTTACGGGCTAATAGGTCCATAGTAGTAATATTACTAATATTAACGAGCGGGGCGATAGAAAGGAGGTTAATATGGTTTATTATAATAAGGTTGCTAGCGATAATTCTATTAGTATAACTATAGGTATTATAAAAGTATATAGCAAGGACCTAGGTATAACTAGGGAGAAGCTCGCTATAAGCGTTATTATTAATATATATATTATATACTTACTTAAGGGTATCCTAGATACGTCTAATATAGAGGTTAGAAGATATATTCTCAGAAGGCTTGATATTATTAAGGATTTTCTCAATCTCCTTAATAAAGATAGTATCGGGGTAGTATAGAAAGGCATTATTAATACGAGCCTTTGCCTCGTTAATCTGCTAGCGCTAGGCTATAGGGCTAGGGTAGCCCTTCTTAGGAGTCTTGCGAGGGGTAGTAGCTGCGGTTTTAGCTAGGGTGCTCTCCTTAATATTAGTAGTAGTGCTAGCGATAATATAGGCTAGCTTAGTAGCCTAGGCATCGTTATTCTAAACGTTATTAGCGTTATTATTAATAACCTCCTTATATTAGGTCTTAGTATCTATAGCGAAGAAGTTCTTCTTAGCTGCCTATTTGCCCTTCTTATAGTCCTTATAAGACTTCTTCTTCTTAGCAGCAGACTTATAAGTCTTAACTAGAGTACTAAGGTTAATACTATAGTTACTAACTTAGTTATTACTACCTTAGTTATTACTATTTTAGCGCAGGGAGACGGGGTTAAGCACCTCGTTGTTCTAGGGGTTAGCACCCTCGTCTTAGCTGCTATTATTATTAGATAGGTGAGAGGATAGGACCTCATAGTTATTAGTAACTTCCTTGCCTTTAGAAGCTATTATTATAATAGTATTAGTTAAGCTAGCGTTCAGGAGGCTATATTTAGCAGGTTAGGATAATATTATTACTTATTATAAGAGGTCTATCGGGTAATAATTAGCATATAGGAGAGAAATAAATAAATAAAAAGTATAGGTATACCTAAATAAAAGTAAGTAGATATAGTAAATAAAAAGAAGATATAGAAGGGAAAAAAAAAATTTTATAATAGGGGTTAGTAAGGAAGGTATATAAAAGTTAGTACCCTCTGCTCCTTCCTATTTATTTCGATATAAGATAGAGAGATCGAGGGAAGAGTAGTTAAATAGTAAAAAATAGTAATAATAAAGGGCAAATTTATAATCCTAATATTAATTCAGGGTATATATATTTATCCTATTAAAAGGATAGGAAAACTAATTAGTTATGCACGAGGTGCGCGCCTTCTTATAGCTCTTTTAGTATCCTAGTTAAGGGGGAATTTAGTATTATACTTATTAATAATATTATTTGTATTAGGCAATAGGGAGTCTCTTTATTCCTAGGTATTATCTTTTGCTATAAAGCCCTTCTATCGGATGAGGTATTTAATAGTAGGTTTATAACTCCTCTATAAGACTCTTTATTTAATAATATAATTAAGTTCCTACTCCTTATTACTATTAACCTTAATAAGCTTTAGTAGCGGAGTCTTATAGTTAAATAGGTCTTCTCCCTAGGCTAGCTTATATAGCTAGGCTATAGAGAGGATTAGGTGAACCCGCTAGTGCTTAGGAATATCTACCTTATAGGCGAGAGGATTGATAATATGCTTAATTCAGAAGGGTCCTATCTATCTAGAGGTCTATTTGCTATTATATTATCCTAGTAGGTAGAATCCTTTACTAAGTTATATCTAGACTTTATCTCCTTTATTAAAAGTTATATTAATATAGCAGTTATTATATCTCTCCTTATGCAAAGCGTTTGCTATATTAATAAGTAGTATTACCTCCTTCTAATATATCTCCCTGAGGATAGTAAGGCTCTTAGTCGGGGCGCTCGTTTATATAACTATATTAAGGATACTTTATAGCTTAAATCCGAGCATAACCTCGTTTAGCAATTATCTAATTATAGTAGATAGGGAGTTATTAAGATTATACTATAGGGTAGGTAGTACGTCGGTCTATAGGATATTAGGGGATTTAGATATATAGAACTATATTATAATCTTAGTAGTCTAGTTTATTCTTTCGCTCTACCTATCTATCTAGGGGTAGTATGCTATTAAGAGGAGGAGCTTTATATTAAGGGCGTTAAATATCGCATACTATACTATAGAGATAAACTTAGGATCCTAGTTACTAATAATATAACGTGGAATTCCCTAGTCTAAGAGGGAAAATACGCAGAGTAGGACTATTACTTATTCTTTTACTCTATAGGTCGAATATCCTATAAGAAGGATTATCTTTTTTGAGAATTTATATATTACTATTACTAATATATCTAACTCTGGGAAACCTAGTAGGGCGTAGGGACTTCCGTAGGATAGCACCTTAGGTATATTAGTAATAAAGTCCATAGTAATAGTATTATAAGGAATATCTACGACGGGGATAGGTTATAGCTATCCTAGTAGCCTTTAGCAGTTAATTTAGTTCTCTTTATACTAGTTATAGTAGGTAATATATCATTATATAAGCAACTTCTTATTACGAAACTAAAAAGTCGATATTTCTATTATTATATAGTCCGCGCTAAAGTAGTATTTTTTATTATAACTAAGGCGGAGAATTGCAGGTACTAACTTATATAGAATATAGAGTCTCTAAGTGCTATCCGTAGCTATATAAAGGATAAGCCCTTCTAGCGATAGACTCTAAGGAGTTATTCGATAGCGTTTTAAGGCTCTTCTAGCAGCTCTAGCGCTATTTTCCTTAGTAATAGCATTAAATAGTAACTACTACTTACCTAGTTCCTTCTACTAGGATCGGAGTTATTTGAGAATTTTGCTATACCTCGTGTCGTTAGTATAATTATCTATAATCTTAGCAATGAAGTCCTCTGAAATACTTATAGTTATCTCCCCTATTGCTCTATAGGCTTATAACTTCTTAGCTAACTAGTTAACTATGCTTATAAATCTTATATTATTATCGTTATTATCGTCGCTATAGGTTATTTCCGCGAGAACGTCGCTATCCTCAAACCTATTAGCGCGTCCTGAGGCTATGAGCAATAGCAGGCGCGAGAGGGCGTCGGGGATAATATTAAGCTTCCCTAATATATAGGTAATATTAAGGTTAAATTGCAATAAGTAGTTCGTAGCACTCGCGAGCTGCAGGTTAGCCTTATTAAGGTCTATAGTTCATAGCGAGGTATATATAAGAATTCCCTTTATAGCTATATGATCTATAAGAATTTATATAGGGTGCTTATTTAATTACACGAGCTTATAGAGCTTCTTTATAGCCTATACTACTACTACTACCTCTACCTCTATAGCGAAGTATCGCTTTTCTAAGGGCGATATAACCTTAGATAGAAAAAGCACTAGTTAGATATAGATTTATATAATATCTTTACTAGATATATTAGTACTATTCTATAGGATACCTAGTTAGAATACTATAAGCCTAAAGCTACCTTTATAGGTATTAACCTTAAAAAATATAAGCTTATTTAGGTTATAGTAATATCTCACGACCTAGTTATAGAGATTCTCCTAGAGGGCGTTCTACGCCTCTTGCTTGCTTAGTATTAGCTTAAATAATACCTTTTAGACCCTCTTTATTGAAACTGCTTTTAATAGACTATTAGTAAGTATATTTTTATTATAGAGTTTTATAATAAGATAGGTCTTTCTATACTATAGTAGCGTTATAATAACGTTATACTAGGATATATTATATTATAGCTATCTAGCTATTCCGAGGTATCTCTCGATATTATAGAGAGTTTTTAGGAAGCAGAGGTTCTTAAAGGCTATAATCCTATCCTCTATTCGTTTAATACTATTAGTATTTATAATATAGCTAAGGAGTCTTACTTTAAGAAACCCTGCAAAGGACTTCTTAGGTCTAATATAAAGGCGGTTATTCTCGAAGAGCTTAAGAATAATATCGGTATACTAGAGATAGTCCTTGTTATTATTGCTAAAAATAATAATATTATTAATATATACTCGAGCAAAGTGCTAGTAGTTATATAGGAGGCGATCTATAAAACACTAGGCATAGGCTAGCGAGTTCTTAAATCCTATAAGGATAATATTAGAAACCTCGATGCTACGGGGACTTATTACTACTATCCTATTATAATATCTCGAGTAGATTAGTAGTTAGTAGAAGAACCTAGTAGCGTTAAATATCGTTATATAGTTCTTCCCTCTAAGGGTATCTATTATATCGTCTTAGTTAGGAAGCAGGTATATATCCGGGATAGTAATTTAGTTAAGAGGGCGAAGGTTAATAATAACCCTGCCTTTTTTTATACTATTAACTACTTATTATATAACGAAGAGCGGATAGACGACTAGGATTAGCCTATTACCCTATACTATCTTGCTATTAGTATATATCTTGCTATAGATATTCTTAATAACTTCGAGGTCTTTAGCGCTAAGGGGGT
>JAOQIF010001348.1:0-19801 GCA_026260285.1 Colletotrichum sansevieriae
CTGCACCTAACTGCCCTGCACCTAACTGCCCTAACTGCCTTAACTGCCCTAACTGCCTTAACTGCCCTGGCTGCAACTGCCCTGGCTGCAACTGCCCTGGCTGCAACTGCCCTGGCCGCAATTGCCCTGGCTGCAACTGCCCTGGCTGCAACTGCCCTGGCTGCAACTGCCCTGCACCTAACTGCCCTAACTGCCTTAACTGCCCTGGCTGCAACTGCCCTGGCCGCAACTGCCCTGCACCTAACTGCCCTAACTGCCTTAACTGCCCTAGCCGCAACTGCCCTGGCTGCAACTGCCCTGGCTGCAACTGCCCTGGCTGCAACTGCCCTACGCGTAACTGCCCTACCCTGCCCGTACTTGCCCTTTTCGCTCTAGACTCGCGCAAGTGCCTCGCTATTAACTATCAGCCAATCAGAACCCTGAAAAAGCCTCCCCTTAGGTGTAGGCCTATTAACCCAATGCGGAAAGTATTCAATTTTGACCCAGTGCGTCCTGCAGGCTGCCGTACCCACTTCCGGCGGGACTGATAAGATGGGATCGGAATCGGAAGCAAACTGGCGTATGAGGGCGCGTTTTTGGGGGGGGGCGGCAGGGGGCCCACAGTACAGTCTCTCCCGGAATGGTGATTTGTACTTGTGATTGCTGGTACACCCCGGACCCAAACGGACCCGGCCGGACCGGGTACTGATACCGCTCGGAAAGAGCACTTAGCTTTGGATGGCGTCCCTGTACTTTTTTGGACGGTTTGGAAGAATCAATTGCAGAAGGAGAAACTGGGACGCCAAAACGCATTACCAGAGCAACAATTATGTCCAGATTTGGAAAGATGTCGAGACAACCCAGCCAAGACGAGGAACTGGAAGCAGCTCCTTTTATCCTGTCTGGCCTAGAGAATTGTCCAATCGAAAGGCGTGGAGCTGGAAACCGCTCTTCGCAGCGGGTTATGAGAGCGGTGTCTGCCTTCCATGTTGTTCTCTTGAATTTTAGTGCTGCTTGACAGGCCCTAGATCTGGCCGGTCTGCGTCAACAGAGATCCTGCACGGCAGTACCGGGCTTGTATGGTTAGCATATCCTTCCATTGATGCTTATTGATCAAGTACTTACCTGCCTGACACATTAATAGAGACTTTAGGGGCACCGACAGAAATAGAGAGCGTTGAATGGGCACTTCCGCTTGCAAAGAGGTCGCCATTCGCAAGCCTGAACAGGAGTGTTGCCGATGCAGCTTGGCAGACCATCAGCATGGACTTTTGGTGTAAGTCACTCTATGCGGTTGTGGGTATTCGTTCACTGACGCAGCTCTATTCTTCCTGAACTGGGTTGTATCAAGATTTCAAAAGAGAAGTTGAAGCGATGGGCGAAGAGTTCGTTGAGTTTAGCGACGGTTCCGGCTGCCTTTTTGGTCTAGGTGTATTCCACCAGCTCCACTGCCTCGATCACATTCGCAAGAAGACCACAATGTATAATCAACTGTTCCCGGATCTCGCGGACAAGGAGGACATCCTGGAAGGCTACCATCAACGTAAGTGTAACACATCTCTCTCGTAGGTATCTTGGGGCTCACGCCAAACAGCTCACTGCATTGACTCGATTCGACTTTCTCTTCAGGGCCACGCCGACTTAAATCTTATCCCTCAACGATGGGCAGATGGATGGCTTGAGCCATGGGCGGTCTGGGAGAACCAGCATCAATGTCGGAACTTTGACCGGGTTCGGGACTGGGCGCGACATCAGCGACCGAGGACGGGAAATCTTTTGGTACATCCCCAGCTTGGGCCAGTCGCTTCGGGTCAGTCATTTGAACCTCTCAGCTCTGCCCATTTTCCAAGAAGAACACGATGATTTGGGAGGCATGTGAAACAATGGGGACACGAGAACTCAGCCTGGTGCGTAGCTCTATATCATCGATATCTCAGTCAGCTTTAGAGACAGGGCCTCCGGTGAAGCGTCATGAATCATACAATACACTGTGTGCATCCAGAAGCCAACAGTACTTATTCATATCTATAGAAATACAGCAATGATTGCTGGTGGAACAGACATGGGAAAGGCCCAGGAAACATGAAAACTGCGCCCTGAACACTCCATGGCTTTGTCGAGAACCCATACCGCCCCAGCTGCTACGATTTGCGGTATGCAAATTGCCATGTTGTGTACGGCCAGCAATGGACTAGTCCTGTGCATCGAATCTGTCTTATGAGTTTGCTCCCCTGTCATCTCTTTTTCCCAAGACGATGCCGATAATTCGCACGACATCAGCGTGTAAAGGAATCCAGTTTGTTAGTGCAAAAAAGACACCAACTGCACCGAGCATAAAGGATGTAACTTCAACGCTAAGGGGAGAACGGATACCCCGGTTAGCCACACTACTAGAATAAGGAGACATAACTTCCAGGTCGCTTCGAGAGGTTTCAGACGATATAAATAGACTTATAAGAAGCAGGGGTCTAACTTTTTATTATAAAACAGTGCGGTATAGAGTAATAGAGTTAGTATAGCTAGGTATAGCTATAGTTAAATATTCTTCTCTAGCCCTCTAACTTATTATATAAGGGCTAGGGGATTTGGCTAGGGGCTACTTAGTACCTCCTTATATCTCCTAACTCCTATAGACTTATTTAATATAGCTTAATAAGCCCTTTTCCTTATAATATTGTCCTAGCTTATAATATAATCCCCTCCCTCTGTAAAGAGTATGGCTAAAGGCCTAAACCAGGAAAGGCTAGAATATTGAAACGTAAATATCTATTATTATATTAGACTATTGCTTAACCTTCTAAGTTTACTGCTTGCAGAGTTTTCTCTAAGGTATATTTATTCGCCCCTAACTTGCTAACGTTTTACTAATAGCATAGCTCTATATCCTATACCTGCTATTATTCCTTATAATTACCCCCCCTTCTAAAGCCTTAGTCCCTAAGGTATACTAATAGGGTAATATAGCTCTATATTACTAATTATAAGGCAATAGTTTAGTATCTTTATTATATTATTTGCTATTGCTCCTTCCCGTGCTAGATTTAGGCTATTATAGCGAATAATATATTTTATTTTCTAGCGTTTTATATATTTTCGAATTTTGAGTATTGCTATTATTTTTAATTAGTTACTAATAGTTATATTACTATTTAGTAGTATATAGTTAGTAATTATTTAGCCGTATTACCTAGTAATACTAATTATAAAAGGGTATCTACTTTTTAAGGTCTCCGACCTAGCTGGATTTTTCCCTCTTTAGTATCTCTTTTTTAATTTAATAGCCTTTATTATTTTTCTCTTTATTATCTATTCTATAAGCTTTTGCTATAATTATTAATTTCTCTATTTCTTCTCTTTCTAGTTTATCTCTTTCCCTATTATTTTACTAATTATTTTCTATTATATCTTATATTACGCATATAGGTATAATTCTCGCTAAATACCTATATAATCCTGAGATCCTCTCTAGCGACCTCACTAGTAATACTAATAGTAGCTATCCTTACCTTAGCTATCTCTATAAAATATATTAGGATATTATTAACCTTTGCTGTATATATAGTGAGTATATATAGAAGTATATAAATTATAACTTTGATAAGAAAAATATACTACTATAAGTCTCTACCTATTTGCTATTAGGTTGCTATATACTAACGCCTAGTAGGTTCCCTAGGAGCTTTAGGGCATAGCCTAGATAACCTAGAATATATTCTACTAGATCTAAATTTAGAAATAAGAGGGTATTTTAACCCCTCTTTATTATTATTATATTCTCGCTTCCCTTACTAACTATTTAGTAGTATAGAAATATATTACTAAGCTTATCTATAATCTTATTACTAGTAGTAATAGTTATAATATAGAGCAACCTTAACTCCAGGAGCTTACCTCTATCTATAAGTACTTAGCTCTCAATATCCTAGTTTATATAGGCTATTATTTACTATTCCCTCGCTAGCTATATCTTACTAATAATTAGTTCTAGGTTAATACTCTTTATAATAGTATTAATATTCTTTAGCGCCTAAACGCCGCCTAGCTGCTATATATTTATAATAATAGTCCTGCTATATACCTCTATAATAAGATTAATTATCTAATTAATAACCCTTTAATAAAGGCAGTCCCTAAGCGCTCTTATAAGTATAATATTAACTCTTTTCCCGAATTTAGCTAGTTGCTTTAGGATAACCTCCTTAAGTATACTTCTAATAATATTCCCTCCTGCTTTATTGCTATTACTAGCGCTCGCCCTATCTCTTACGCCTTATACCGCTATACTTCTACTAACTATAGCTAAGAGGATAGTAATAGTTTAGTAAAGAGGGCTTAAAGGGCTAAAAAGACTAAGGTTACTACTACTATATCTAATAATAGCTCTAGTAATAAGTTAGTTAACGAGGTGGGTAGTAGCTCTAGTAGCGAGTTAGGTAGGGACTTAGGTAGTAAGTCTAGTAGTAAGTTAGCAGGTAGTTAGTCTACGGGTGATAATAATAGGAATGCTAGTAATACTAGCTTAGTAACTAGTTGCTATGGTGCTGCTCGTAGTTATAGTAGTTAGGGTGCTCGCGCCTATAGCTATAGTTAAAAGTAAGTAACTAGTAATATTATTAGCTTTCTCCCTTTTTTATATAGGATAATACCCCTCTTTTGCTATAATATTAGTAATAATTTGCTACTTAATATAATTAATATTCTACTTTCTAATTTAGCTTCTATTTTATAATCTTATGATCTATAATTAGCAACTTATTACTATAACTTTATAACTAGTTATCCTACTTATTATAAGACCTCTTATGCTATCTATTAAACTTATAAATAGCCTCTTGTGCGTTTACTAAGTTCTCTATAGGCTCCTATATATTATATTCTATAAGCTATCCTACTTATTTAACTAGATATTGCATATTATTACTAATACCTTGCTATATAATAATCTCTTTTACCTCCTATTTTTCTAGCTTATCCTCAAGCTCTAGGTATATAGGCGAACCTTTGCTACCTACTTAGTAGTTATCTTATAGTTCTAGTAAGGTAATAGAGAATATATTATATATCTATTAGTACTATAGTAGTAGATAGACCCTATATACTTACGTGCTAACTAGTTCTATAATAGCTACCTATATAAATCTAGGTGCTAGTTTCTTATTCTTAAACTAGAAGTTCTTTATTAATAGCCTGATAACCTATCCCTAATAGTAGGTCTAGTCCTTATGCCTTATGTTATAATACTTAGCTTATGCTTTAGTAGGCTTCTGCTACTATTCCTAGGCCCTCTTGCAGAGTCTTAAAATATATTTAATTCGCTCCCTTACGCCCTATATTATAACCCTATTCGCAGGAGCTATATATCCTATGAAACGCAGGTAGTAACTATATAGGGCTTCTATTAGCGAGTAGCTAGTAGTATTATAGCGATTATTATTATATGCAAACTCCGCCTCGGGTAGCTAGACTACCTATTCTTATAGCGAGTTGCTAGTATATACTCGTAGGTACTTTTCTAATATCTAGTATATCCTTTCTAATTACCTATCGGTCTAAGGATAGTATATAGTAGAGAGGTAGCGCTTAATAGCCCTCTCTCTTATAAACTCTTCCTAAAATTAGCTAGTTAGGAGCTTATCTTAGTTGCTAATAATACCCTCTAGAGTACTAAAGCGGTATTTAACCTATTTATAGATAATCTGCGCTAACTTAGCAGCTATTAGCTGCTTTATTATTAGGATAAATATAGCGAACTTAGTTATTTGGCATATAATAACGAGAACTATGTTATATTCTCCGCCTATATGCTAAGA
The DNA here is from genome assembly GCA_026260285.1 of Colletotrichum sansevieriae. Taxonomy (NCBI): domain Eukaryota; kingdom Fungi; phylum Ascomycota; class Sordariomycetes; order Glomerellales; family Glomerellaceae; genus Colletotrichum; species Colletotrichum sansevieriae. Next base: position 5,790 of record JAOQIF010001348.1, read on the forward strand.
GCTTGCTAGCAATCTAGTGATAAAGTCTATGCTTATTTCCTAGAATAGGTATATAGGTAAGGGTAGTAGTTATAACTTTCTATAAGGCTTATGCCTCGGAACGCAGTTCCCCTAGCATATATAGCGCCTTATAATATAATTATATATATCTATAGCTAAGTTTAGCTAATAGAAGTTCCTTGAGATTAACTTACTAGTCTTATTTACCCCTATATAACCCGCCTTATAGTTATCGTAGTATTAGCAAAGGATCTCTAGCCTCAGAGACCCTTCTTATAGTATCTCTAGCTATCCCTTATAAAACAGGGTTCCCTAGCTATTTTTTCTATAGCCCCTATAATTACTAGCTAGTCTGCGCGCCCTCTATAATTATATCTAGTAATATAAGTTATTAGCTTATAGTCTGCGGATAAGATTCTCTATTACTTTAGAGAGTTGCTAACTATCTGCTGTTTCACCTATTATAAGCTCCCTTATAACCTAGCTATTGGAAGCCCAGTCGGCGGTTCGTCGCCGACCCGACCGGCGCCACGTCGGTGTCATAGTCTTCCTACTAGCCTGGGGCTATAGTAGGGGTCGCTAAGACTGCGAGTAAAATAAGGAAAAGAGCGATATAAACGTGAATAATAATAAATAGTATAATAAGTAATTATAGGTATATTATAATATATTCTATAATAGCCGAGCCTTCTAAGCTTATCTACTAGAAGTCTCCTACTTAAAGGATAGGTATTAAGCCTAACCGTGGTTACGTGGAATACTATATAATAGCTAACTATATTACTAAAAGGCGTATAATATATACCCCCTTTTTAAAAAGTAATTATCCCGATTATTATTACTATCGATCTAGGATATATACGCTTAATATTCCCTTTTCTCCCTCTTTATATTCTAATCGCTAGAAATTATTATAGCGTTATTAATTAGTTATTATGCTAGTAGAGGAGTATATCGAACTTAGATATCTACTAGTGCTTAGTAGCGCTATTATTACTAGTATTGCTCGGCGCGAGTTGCTTATTGCTAGTATACTAGAGACCCTCGATTATAATATAGAGGTTTGTAATCTTAGCGCGAAGGCTTGCGATCTCCTTAGTCTTAATTATATTAATAGCTATGCAAATCTTATTAATAACCGCTTGCTTAGACGCGCTATCGTTCTTAAGTTTAGTAAGATACTTACTAATAGCGTTAATATTAATAATATCCACGTTAGCTATATTAATCTTTATAGTATTAAAGCGAGGAAGGATTTCCTATTAGATGCTATTAATAATAATATTAATATTACCCTCAGCCTTATTAGCAAGGTCCTTAGCGTTTTTAGCATCCTTATAGGCTAATAGGTCCATAGTAGTAATATTACTAATATTAACGAGCGGGGCGATAGAAAGGAGGTTAATATAGTTTATTGTAATAAGGTTACTAGCGATAATTCTATTAGTATAACTATAGGTATTATAAAAGTATATAGCGAGAACCTAGGCGTAGCTAGGGAGAAGCTTGCTATAGGTATTATTATTAATATATATATTATATACTCGCTTAAGGGTATCCTAGATATATCTAATATAGAGGTTAGAAGATACGTTCTCAAAAGGCTTAATATTATTAAGGATTTTCTCAATCTCCTCGATAAGGATAGCATCGGGGTAGTATAAAAAAGCATTATTAACGCGAGCCTTCGCCTTATTGATCTACTAGCACTAGGCTATAGGGCTAGGGTAGCTCTTCTTAGGAGTCTTGCGAGGGGTAGTAGCTATGGTTTTAGCTAGGGTGCTAGTAATAACGCAGGCTAGCTTAGTAGCCTAGGTATCGTTATTCTAAACGTTATTAGTATTATTATTAATAACCTCCTCGTATTAGGTCTTAGTATCTATAGCGAAGAAGTTCTTCTTAGCTACCTATTTACCCTTCTTATAATCCTTGCGGGACTTCTTCTTCTTAGCAGCGGACTTGCGAGTCTTAACCGGAGTGCTAAGGTTAATACTATAGTTACTAACTTAGTTATTATTACTTTAGTTATTACTACCCTAGCGCGGGGAGACGGGGTTAAGCACCTCGTTATTCTAGAGGTTAGCACCCTTATCTTAGCTACTACTATTATTAGATAGGTAAGAGGACGGGACCTCGTAGTTATTAATAACTTCCTTACCTTTAGAAGCTATTATTATAGTAGTATTAGTTAGGCTAGCGTTTAGGAGGCTATATTTAGCAGGTTAGGATAATATTATTACTTATTATAAGAGGTCTATTGAGTAATAATTAGCATATAGGAGAGAAATAAATAAATAAAAAGTATAAGTATACTTAAATAAAAGTAAGCAGGTATAGTAAATAGAAGGAAGATATAGAAGGAAAATTTTTTTTTTATAATAGGGGTTAGTAAGGAAGGCGTATAAAAGTTAGTACCCTCTGCTCCTTCCTATTTGTTTTAATATAAGATAGAGAGATCGAGGAAAGAGTAGTTAATAGCGAAAATAGTAATAATAAAGGGAAAATTTGCAATCCTAATATTAATTCAGGGTATATATATTTATCTTATTAAAAAGATAAGAAAACTATTTAGTTATATACGAGGTGCGCGCCTTCTTGTAGCTCTTTTAGTATCCTAGTTAAGGGGGAATTTAGTATTATACTTATTAATAATATCGTTTATATTAGGTAATAGGGAGTCTCTTTATTCCTAGGTATTATCTTTTGCTATAAAACCCTTCTATCGGATGAGGTATTTAATAGTAGGTTTATAACTCCTCTATAAGACTCTTTATTTAATAATATAGTTAAGTTCCTATTCCTTACTACTATTAACCTTAATAGGCTTTAGTAGCGGAGTCTCGCAGTTAAACGGGTCTTCTCCCTAAGCTAGCTTATATAGCTAGGCTATAGAGAGGATTAGGTAAACCCGCTAGTATTTAGGAATATCTACCTCATAAGCGAGAGGATTAATAATACGCTTAATTCAGAAGGGTCCTATCTATCTAGAGGTCTATTTGCTATTATATTATCCTAGCAAGTAGAATCCTTTGCTAAGTTATATCTAGACTTCGTCCCCTTTATTAAAAGTTATATTAATATAGTAGTTATTATATCTTTCTTTATATAAGGCGTTTGCTATATTAATAAGTAGTAGTGCTTCCTTCTAATATATCTCCCTAAGGATAATAAGGCTCTTAGTCGGGGTGCTTATTTATATAACTACGTTAAGAATACTTTATAGCTTGAATCCGAGTATAACCTCGTTTAGCGATCGCCTAATCGTAGCAGATAGGGAGTTATTAAGATTATACTATAGGGTAGGTAGTATATCAGTCTATAGGATATTAGGGGATTTAGATATATAGAACTATATCGCAATCTGAGTAGTTTAGTTTATTCTTTCGCTCTACCTATCTATCTAGGGGTAGTATGCTATTAAGAGGAGGAGCCTAATATTAAGAGCATTAAATATTATATACTATATTATAAAGATAAACTTAGGATCCTAGTTACTAATAATATAACGTAGAATTCCCTAGTCTAAGAGGAAAAATATACGGAGTAGGACTATTACTTATTCTTTTGCTCTATAGGTTGAATATCCTATGAGAAGGATTATCTTTTTTGAGAATTTATATATTACTATCGCTAATATATCTAACTCTAGGAAACCTAGTAGGGCGTAGGGACTTCCGTGGGATAGTACCTTAGGTATATTAGTAACGAAGTCTATAGTAATAGTATTATAAGGGATATCTATAACGGGGATAGGTTATAGCTATCCTAGTAGCTTTTAGCGGTCGACTTGGTTCTCTTTACACTAGTTATAGTAAGCGATATATTATTATATAAGCGACTTCTTATTATAAAACTAAAAAGTTGATATTTCTACTATTATGCAGTCCGCGCTAAAGTAGTATTTTTTATTATAACTAAGGCGGAGAATTGCAGGTACTAACTTGCGCGGAATATAGAGTCTCTAAGTACTATCCGTAGCTATATAAAGGATAAGCCCTTCTAGCAATAGACTCTAAGGAGTCGTTTAATAGCGTTTTAGGGCTCTTCTAGCAGCTCTAGCGCTATTTTCCTTAGTAGTAGTATCAAATAGTAACTACTACTTACCTAGTTCCTTCTGCTAGGATCGGAGTTATTTGAGAATTTTGCTATACCTCGTGTTATTAGTATAGTTATCTATAATCTTAGCGATAAAGTCCTCTGAAATACTTATAGTTATCTCCCTTATTGCTCTATAGGCTTATAACTTCTTAGCTAACTAGTTAACTATATCTATAAATCCTATGTTATCGTTATTATTATTACTATAGGTTATTTCCGCAAGGACGTTACTATCCTCAAATCTATTAGCTCGTCCTAAGGCTATAAGTAATAGTAGGTGCGAGAGGGCATCGGGGATGATATTAAGCTTCCCTAGTATATAGGTAATATTGAGGTTGAATTACAATAAGTAGTTTATAGCGCTTGCGAGCTATAAGTAAGCCTTATTAAGGTCTATAGTCCGTAGCGAGGTATATATAAGAATTCCCTTCGTAGCTGCGTAATCCGTGAGAATCTATATAGGGTGCTTATTTAATTATATAAGCTTATAGAGCTTCTTTATAACCTATACTACTACTACTACCTCCGCCTCTATAGCGAAGTATCGCTTTTCTAAGGGTAATATAACCTTAGATAGGAAAAGCACCGGTTAGATATAGATTTATGCGATATCTTTATTAAGTATATTAGTACTATTCTATAGGATACTTAGTTAGAATACTATAAGCTTAAAGCTACCTTTACAGGCATTAACCTTGAAAAATATAGGCTTATTCGGGTTATAGTAGTATCTTATGACCTAGTTATAGAGATTCTCCTGGAGGGCGTTCTATACCTCTTGCTTGCTTAGTATTAGCTTAAATAATACCTTTTATACCCTCTTTATTCGAACTACTTTTAATAGACTATTAAGAAGTATATTTTTATTACGGAGTTTTATAATAAGACGGGTCTTTCTATCCTATAATAGCGTTATAATAATATTATACTAGGGTATATTATATTATAGCTATCTAGCTATTCCGAGGTATCTCTCGATATCGTGGAGAGTTTTCGGGAAGCAGAGGTTCTTAAAGGCTATAATCCTATCCTCTATTCGTTTAATACTATTAATATTTATAGTATAGCTAAGGAGTCTTACTTTAGGAAACCTTATAAAGGACTTCTTAGGTCTAATATAAAGGCAGTTATTCTCGAAGAGCTTAAGAATAATATTAATATACTAGAGATAGTCCTCGTTACTATTGCTAAAAATAATAATATTATTAATATATACTCGAGCAAAGTGCTAGTAGTTATATAGGAGGCGGTCTATAAAACGCTAGGCGTAAGCTAGCGAGTTCTTAAATCCTATAAGGATAATATTAGAAACCTCGATACTACGGGGACTTATTATTACTATCCTATTATAATATCTCGAGTAGATTAGTAGTTAGTAGAAGAACCTAGTAGCATTAAATATCGTTATATACTTCTTCCCTCTGAGGGTATCTATTATATTATCTTAGTTAGGAAGAGGGTATATATCTAGGATAATAATTTAGTTAAGAGGGCGAAGGTTAATAATGACCCTGCCTTTTTTTATACTATTAACTACTCGCTATATAATAAAGAGTAGATAGATAACTAGGATTAGCCTATTACCCTATACTATTTTGCTATTAGTATGCATCTTGCTATAGATATTCTTAATAACTTCGAGGTCTTTAGCGCTAAGGGGGTAAGGCTTTACTATAGCCTTCTGGTTTTACTACCCTTTAACGAGCTTAATATATATATATTAATCGTCCGGCATAGGTACGATCCCCTTATTATAATAGACGTCTTAGTTATCGAGGATTTCCTTAAGTCTACTAGCGAAAACTATATCCTAATTATAGATCTTAACTCTATCCTTATTATATATAACTAGGATATCTTTTAGCTTAGATATTCTATAAGATAGAATATTATCTACTCGATAAGGCGGTCCTAGGCTAGATTTAATAAGCGGGGTTATAAACTACGCGCTACCTGCTATATTATTTATAGCCCTATCGAATTTATATTGCGAGAACTAGCGCGAGTTTAATTCTCCTCCTATAAGGGTAATAACATCTATGTAGTTAATGAGGTTAGTAGTCTCCTCTGCTTCTATTAGAATAATATAGCCTAGCTGCTATCCTCTTGGGATTATTATTAGCTTATCCGTTATATTTTGCATAAGGATAATGTTGGAAGCCCAGTCGGCGGTTCGTCGCCGACCCGACCGGCGCCACGTCGGGCCGATCGGACCCACCTATTGCGCTAATTCAACCAATAGGAGGGCTAGGACCCTATATATAAGGACTGCCTATATAGCTATTATAACCACTAAACCTAAGATAGATAGATATCACGAGCAACTATAGTATTATAGAAGAACCCTATCTTTCTAGTACTATTACCTGCATAGGATAGTTATTCTAATACTAATTAGTAGTTAACTTAACTATTGCAACTACTCGAGTTACTATAGATCAGCAAGGTCTATTACTACCTATAGTAGAAGAGATATCTCCGCTATTAATATTACTACTACTAGTAGAGGGATTGAAGCGACCGTTATAGGCTACTACGATAACTATTTAATAACATCCAGGCTACTTTGCGCCTATATACGACGACCGGTTGAGTAAACAACTATAGCAATAATATCTAGGCTGCTTTGCGCCTATATACGACGACCTCGATGCGAAAAGCTATAATATTGCGAAAAATAATACATACCATACCCCCCCCCCCCTATCTCCTCTACTCTATTCACGATAGCTACCCTAACTGCTAAGCTAGGTAGCAACCCCCCTCCTCCTCCTACTACCTATGATAGATCTATCTAAGGATCTATCTATAGCAATATCCCTATCCCTACCTAGCTTAAGGGTATTATCTAGCCTGACCTATAGGGCAAGGTTTTTAAGATCGATAAGGAAAGCGATAATATTCCCGATATATCTATTAAATAGGTAAATATATAGATAGGCTATTAACTTAAGGTCTATAAGATCAATAAGAATACTAGCTAAGCCTTCTAGCGCGAGTTCTCATACGACTTTATTAGCTAGATTGCTAAACTATTTAGCAAAACTAACTAAAAGCTTAGGAAGGCCCTCAAAGACTATATTATTAGCTATAGAGTATAGGTTAATCTAATAGCTAGAATAATCTCTATTAGGCTTATTAAGGCTATAAATAGATCTAAGTTCTATTACTAGAGCTAAGCCTAGTTAGATGCCTATATAGATAACTTCCCACGATACCTCGCTAATAACCTAATATTTATTCGCGAGATATTAGTACTAGTTATACTTATATGCCTGCCCTATCTCACGAGGCCTAACGAGAGCCTCGCGCAAGCTAGAACCCCGTAGTTATAGACCCCTCCCACGATAGCGCTAGTGAAATCCACGCTTACTAGCGGAGATAGCGTAGTTAATAATAACTAGGATATAGGCTATAATAGCCTCCTAGCTACGCTAAAGCAGTTAATAGATCTAGCTAAGCTTTATGCTAATAATATGAAGTATAGCAGCGCTAAATATAATATATTAGAGGCGAAATTAACTATCTTTCGGGATATCTATAAGAAGGTCGGGATCTAGCAATTGCAAGCAGCTAGCGCCCTCCCCCTTATACTAAAAGGCCGAGCCTATAATTACTATTTTAACTAACTTAGTAGCGCCTAGTTAAGCCTCCTAGCTATAGTTAAAAAACTCTATAATTACTTCAAATCCTATAATACCCGCTAGGCCTACCTAATAGAGTAGCGCTAGGCTATATTAGCCTAGGTTATCTATAATAACCCCTCTAAAACGAGGATAGAATGCTTAGAGATCCTCGTTAATTATATAACTAAGGTTTAATGAGCCTTACTGCTAGCCTACTACTCCGATCTTATCCTATAGGATTATATTATTAATACCTGCTAAGGGGTTAAAGAATACCGTTTTTACCTCTTTAACCCTGCTAAGTTAATAGAAGGGGTCCTTAGCTAGTTATATTTAGCAATCTTAATAACGACCTAGCCTATAATATAATATATTACTAAAAATAATAATAGGACTAGGGTCTATTAGACCGACTATACCTACTATAGCAACGGCCGAAAGAATCGCTTTAGACCCCGTACGGTTAGCAATAGCCTTAATAACATAATAAGAGCTAAAAAGTACTATATTTATAGCAAACCTAGCTATTAGTTAACGAAATATACCGATAACGATCGCTATAAGGCCTATAGCAAGTTCAAGAACAGCTAATACGTCCAAAACAACGCTAACCCCGCCGAATATCACTAGTTTTTAGCGTGGTATGAGGGTATCGAAGACCTCGCAGCTACTATAGCCGACTCCTCTATTATTAATAACCCTATTACCCTCTTTTACTAGTTATTATCTATTAATAACGATAGTAACGAGGTTAATAGCACTAATAACGAGGCCTTCCTCACTACTACCTATTTCAGCTAACCTACCGTAGTTAATAGCAGTAACGTAATAACCTACTTAGCTAACTAGTCGACCCTCTACGCGATTAACTATATTAAACCCTCTTATAACGCGTTAGTTAATAAAAATAATAATCCCGTTGCAATATACGTTACTAACCGTTATTCGTTAACTATATTTAGAGGGATTATCCCCGACTCTAGCGTAGCCTGATATTTAACTAGGGGTTACCCGCAGTTCCTAGCCCTATAAAAGAGGGTTAATTGCTAACTTAACCCCTCTATAGCTGGGGCAGCCTCGATCCGCTTTAGCAGCGCTGACCCTATCGAATCCCTCGGAATAATAGTTATTATAACTCTTTTTAGCGATATAACCTTCTATATAATACTAACGAATACCCCCTTCTTATTATCCCTTTATAATATAGACCGACTTAGCGTAAAATTCGATAATATCGCTAACTAACTCGTTCGTAACGACCTCACGACCCCGGTTATATAACTATAGGGCTACCTATGGTTTATAACGGACCCGGAAGAGGCTATCGTGAGTTATAACCTCACTAATATCGAATTACGCTATATCTACCGTCGTTTTAGTTACCTATCTATCTAACGACTCCATAAAGTCCTCTAGCGCGCTAGCTATCCTATTAATATCGACATTATTAATAAGTTAACGAAGTTTTACTATTACTACTAACTCCATAGCAGCAGCTCCTATCGGTTTAAGTTTATAATAAAAGACGACTATAATTTCAACTACGAGATTATTATTAACGTTATATATCTCGATAGCAACCACCCTGCTCTCTATATTATTAATATAGCTATTATATTTAATATAGCACGCTTTATAAAGGATATCTCCGCTAAAACTATATAGCAGACCCTTCGAATCTGCTAGATTAACGTATACTAGGGCCTACCCGATTAGATAGTTACTAATACTAATACCTCCTTTCGATCTGCTGAATTTTGCTAATCTGTATAAAAGATAGCGATCTCTATAAAAGAGGTCCTAGTTAAGGCTTATAATAGCATCAGGAAGGTTAAATAATACTATAAGCTATTATACTAGGCCTATAAGATTATCCGGGCGGAAGATCTATCTGCTAACCCCGATATTGCCCTCTAAATAGCTATAAAAGCTATTAATAATATCGCTAGGCCTAATAGCCTAGTACTAACCCTGCTAGTATTCGGAGCCTACCCGCGCCTAACGGATGATTTAGCACCCTCGCTATTAATTATATAACATGCCTAAGCTATATAGAAGGCTACTAACGAGATCTACTAACTCTATGCTAGTTATTAGGTTAACGAGGCTATTATAGCCTGAAATAGCCCTATAACCAAGCCTATATTAAGCTTACTTCTCTAGTCGGAGGTTAGAGTATAGCGCAAAAAGGATAGCTAGAAGGGCCCTTACTAGCTTATCTCTAATAATAGCTACGAATACGTAGTTTAACTACCTAATAGGCTGAAATCCTTCTAGTCGACTATTATTAAACCTTATTACTAGTCGACTAACCCGCTAATAGAACCTGATAGTAATAATAATAGGATCGCAAACCCCCACGGGGTAATAGAGGGAGCCTATGATATAATCGTTATTACTAATAACGAAGCTCCTACCCTACTATAGCGCTAAGGATAGCCCCGCTACAACCTAGCGCCGGGTCTAACTTTAACTATACTCCTCGCTAAAATAGATATCACTACTACTAATAAAGCCTTCCTATCTACTAAAGAGCAATCTAACTATAACCTCGCTATTAAGTTATATAATAATAGCGTGATTATAACCCCTAGAGAGCCTTTTGAGCAATCGACCTAATAAGAGATCGAATCCTTTATTAAACGAGGCGTATTTAACTTTATTAGGTATAACCCTGCCTGCTATAATAGGATCTAGATCTTCTGCTCCTATATTATTAACGAGGTTAAGGGTAAGATAACCTAGCCCTATGAGAAGTCGAGACTTATTATCCAGGGCTATGCTAATAATAGTAAAGAGGCTATTTTAACCCAGGCCCTTATAATCTAAAGAGCTAGTTAATAGCTAATCCTCGCAATCGCCTTATTATTATTAGCTAATAGTAAAACCCTTTAGATCTGCGATATTACCTAAGCCTACGTCCAGTCTGCTACCTATCTCACCCGCCCTATCCTCGCTAAAATCCCCGCTTAAATATAGCATAAATACCCCGATAATACTATTATAGAGGTTATAAAACCCCTCTATAGTATTACCGAGGCTAGCACCTATTAGTAGGCTATATATAGCTGCTACTATAAAGAGAGGCTTGAGATAGAGACTTCGTTATTTAACCCCTGCCTACTTATATCGATAAAAAATAACTTATCTTTCGCTATTATAAGTATGCAAACTAATAATATATTAGGCTTGTTAAATAACGTGTTTTCCGCCCTTGAGGAGGCTGAATTAACTAAAGCTAGCTTTTTAGCTAAACCTAAGCAGACCCTCGCTATTAATAACCCCCTTATATTTAATAGTAGGATCGTGACGATCGATAATAGCAATACCCTTACCCTCTGCTAAAAGGACCAAGGGCTTAAGTTATACCCTATCGACCCCTCTGCTAACGAAGCCATCCGAAAGCAGCAATATATTAAATAATACGCCCATAGCGCATATATCGCATTAATTTGCTAACCCGAGGCCTATTTCAACCTATCCATCGCTATATAATAGCAAAACCCTATAGATAATAATATCAGAACCCTCAACTAGCGAATACTCTAGTAGTTGCAATCCCTCGATAGAGGCCTTAATTTCATCCTACTTAACCTTGCTACTGCGAAACTATTTGTTTTTATCGACGGATCTTTTACTAATAACAACGACTTATCGTTATAACTAGGTTTTATTATAATACTAGCTAATAAGACTAATAATAATAAGGCTATTAATACGTTCGAAATCAATAGTAATATCATCTACTATAGCTTAACGAAGTTAAAACGCGTTACCCGTAGCATACTAGCCTCGGAGATCTATAGCATAGTTGCTAGCATCGATATAGCTTATGTGATCGCAATAACCCTCTAAAAGGTCTCCGATCGACTAGATCTACTATCGATATTAACTATTATTTATACCGACTCATATTTGCTATATAAGTACCTTATTAAGCTAGGTATAACGAAAGAAAAGCGCCTTATAATTAATATAATAGCGCTATAGTAGTTATATAAGCGCTACGAGATCGCGGAGATCTGCTAGATCTATAGTAATAATAACCTAGCCGACGGACTCACGAAGTTAATGCTAAATAAAGCCCTCTAACGGCTTATTAATAATAATAAGGCGACGATATGGATAGAGGGGTAGGTCATCTAATAGTAGCCGGGACCCCGGCCCGTAGCTAGGGCCCCGCGCGCAGTAAAACCGGGGATATATAGTATATCGGGGGATAACGATAAAACGTGCGAAAACTGCGGTTATTAGGCTATTTAGGCCCCTTTTATAAGTAGTACTATTTAGTAGTTATCTCGATAAATATAGGCTATTATGGGGTAGGCACTGGTAGTAATAAAAGACTGCTAGTATTAGAAGCCTAGTTAGCGGTTCGTCACCGACCCGACCAGCGCCACATCGGGCTGATCGGACCTACCTATTGCGCTGATTTAACCAATAGGAGGGCCAGGACCCTATATATAAGGACTGCCTATATAGCTATCGTAACTACCAAACCTAAGATAGATAGATATCACGAGCAACTATAGTATTACGGAAGAACCCTATCTTTCTAGTACTATTACCTGCGCAGGATAGTTATTCCGACAGATAAGCTTAGGGTTATCTGCTATAACCGTTATATTAACTACGCCTATATAACTAGATTGAAACTACTAAGTATTAGAGCCTTGCTAGCTTAACTTAGGGAGGTTAATAAAGCTAGTTATAACGAATACGTTACTCTGCAGGGGAATAACTACGGTGTAGGTATTATTAACTCGTCTGGTTACTAGGTGCTATCTCCTGAACTAGACTAGATACTATATTCTATATACTAAGCGAAACTTAACTATGCCCTTGTTAAAGTTTATAACTAGCTCGTGATCTTCATAGAACGGTATTCCTAATAGAAGATTCGCTCCGAGGGTATTTATAACTCTAGCTATAATAATAATATAGCTATTAATCTCCACGTTGCTAATAATACCTAGGATATAGAAGTCGAATATAACCTGCTCTATTACCTAAAAGGTTAAGTCTACTGCGTTTATCCTCCGTAGTTCTATCGTTTAAAACATAGGATTCTATATAAAGCATAGCACCTAGTTCCTATTAACTAGAGTTATTAAGGCGCTTATATCGATATAGACTTCCTCTAGGCTAGCTATATCGTTGCTTTTTATATTAAGGCGGAGATATATCTATTTAGCTAGTATCGTTCGTTTTACTAGTTTCACCTAGGCGTTAATAATTTAGTTTTTCTTAAGTAATACTTATGCGTTATTTGCTAGGGAAATTATAATAAGACCTATGAAATTTACTATATTATTAACATAGTATATAGCAGAGTTTATAACTAAAGTAGTTAGGGGTATCGCTAGTATGCTTCTCGCTATAACCGCGATATCTATTATCTAGCCCGCTGTTTCCTCTTTGCGAGGTTACTCTAATAGGGCAGCTGAATCTTAGGGGACTTCCTATACGTCTAATAGGATATAGCTACTATTAACGAGGTTATTAATATTACAGTCGTTATTATAATCCTCCTATATATAATAGGTATCTAAGTCCGTCTAGCCTAGTCTATTATATTTTATATAATATTAAAAACCCGGGTTTCTCCGTAGCTAGTTCTATAGGTAGCGATCTTTCTAGTTTTAGTAGTTATTAGAGCGCTAGAAGCGTTGCTAAGGTTAATAACGTTACTAGGGTTGCGGATTATTATAATTATCCTATTAGAAGTCTTAGTTAGTCCGTCATCCTTTATTATTAGACTATATTACGTCGTTAGACTCTTCTAATATATAGTTAATACTAATTAGCGCCTAGAGTCTGCGCTAAACTGCCTTGCGTTTTTTCTTAGCTATATTAAAGTAATCCTCGAGAGTATTGCTAGCTATTAGTTCGTCTAGGAATCGCTAAAGCTCTAGGTTAATTATATTATAGAAGATTATTAATAGCTAGCTAACTATAGATATTAATCCTATCTATGCTCTACTATATTTAAAATAGTTTTAAGCGAAGTTATAAATATCTCTATCTCCCTTGAGGTCTTCTATAGTAAACCTATATATAGCGATCTATTAAATAAACTCTTATTAGGTTAGTATAAAACGTCTCCTAACTATATTATATAGGGCGTAATATCCCGCATAGAGGTAGTTCTATTGTTTAATTAGCCCGAGTTAGTATTCCTATTAGCTAAGTGCTTTCCCTCGTAGTAGAGAGCTCTAATTCTATATAATCTCTAAAGCTATAGCTAGGCTAGTAGTTTTAGTATCTAGGCTAGAGATCTATAGATCT
>JAOQIF010001349.1:0-19794 GCA_026260285.1 Colletotrichum sansevieriae
TTATAAGTAATACCCTCGCTTACCTTTAGGATAAATCCTATATACTTTACTATTTTTATAGAGAACTTATACTTCGCTAGGTTAAGGTTAAGACTAGCCTCTTAGAGGGCTTAGAGAACCTTATATACCTTCTGCTTATAGTCCGCTTAGGAGCTACTGCTATAAACTAATATATTATTAATATATACTATTGCGAAGTTATTAAGGAACTCCTAGAGCGTGCTATTAATATATTATTAGAATATTATAGGGGCTCTACTTAATCTAAATAGATAGACTAGCTACTTAAAGAGCCTATATTGCATGCAAAAGGCGGTCTTTTCCTAGTACCCTTCTGCTATATAAATCTTATAGAAGGTAGCTACTATATGTAGTTTAGTATACTACTTTGCTTAACTAACCCTTTAGAGGGTCTCTTAGATTAGGGGTAAGGGGTAGTAGTCTCGCTTAGTAATTGCATTTAATGCTTAGTAATTATAATAGAACTGCAATCCTCTGCTAGGCTTCTTAATAAAAAGTATAGGTATACTAGCAAGAGACTTGCTTACCTAAATAAAACCCTTATTAAGCAGGTTTATAAGCATCTTTTTTAATACTAATAACTCCTCTCTAGATATACTATAGAGGGGTCCCTAGGGTAAGGGTACCTCTTAGCTAGAGGTATCGCGCTCGAGGTGGATTTTATAATCTATACTAGGATAACTTAGGGGTAGGGGGTATAACTTAGCTAGCTTAAAAAGCTCTATGAATTCGTTATAAATATATTATAATAGTTTCTCTAAATAGTCTTCTAGTTTCTTTATCTCGAGCGCTTTTTTAATATCCCTTAGGCTTACTACTTATATTCCCGCTTCTAGCCTGGATAGCTAGCTCTTATTAACCCTCTAGTAGATCGCTATAAATAAGGTAGTATTAAGTTAGCAAGCTTCCCAGATCTCCCTTACTCTCTAGGGTTCTTTCTATCCTTAAAGGGTAATAATAACCCCTGCCTTCCTATAGTATACTCGCTTCTCTACTATATTATAAATAATATAGTTTTATTCTATTTATAGCTTCCCTAAGAAGAGGTTAGTATCTAGTCCTTTTATTATATAAGCGAAGAGTTGCTATATATAGCCCCTAATCTCGAGGTATAATATAGCTACGCCTTTTGCTATAGCTTGAGCTAAGTTATTAGCGAAGCTTTGTAATTACTATGCTTAGCGGTTAATATATAGTAAATAGAGGTAGCAGGTATACTAATAGTCTATTATTATATAGATATTATATCTGCAGTTTATTAAAGCGTTAGTAGGAGTGCTTTTATTAATTCTAACTACTAATATCGCAGAAAGCTTGCTTATATTACGTTCTAACTAGAACTATTCCTAACTAGCTTGCTCTTCCTCTATTATCCCTAATACCTAATTTCGCACTAGGGTTATTCGTTTCCTAAGTTAGAGGAGTCTTCTTCGCCTTTAACCTCTCCCGAGTCTAAATATATTATTTCCTTAATAGCTTTTGCTACTCTAGGACTATCCTTCAACTTCTTAGCCTTCTAATAGTCCCTTTATAAGTAACCGATCTAGTTATACTTAAAATAGTAGCATATTTCCTTATTAGGACCTTTACTTATACCCTCGCGCGAGGCGTATATTAAACCTATTATCCTAATATCCCCGTCTATATCTACTTTAGCAGGTAACGCTCTCGATCTAAATATTATAAGCTAATATAAAGCGTTAGGAATATGATGTAATCCCTCTAGCTTCTATGCGATATCTTATATAAGGCTAATATATTTAGCATACTTATAGGGGGTCGGGTAGTTAACTAGATAGTCGAGGAGCTTATAAGATAATGCCCTATATAAGTAGTCGATCTAGATACTATCTAGCTATATTATACTACTTACCTCTATAATAGCATATTCGAAGCGGGGTAGGAACGAGGCGAAGGCTTTATTATACTTTATTTAAAGCTCTGAGAGTCTTCTAAGAGCCTTGCTTATAATATTAGGGTTACTATAGGTATAATCTAGGTATACTAAGAAGGCGTCTAGCTCAAATAAGCTATTACTACCCCCTAAGCTATAGAAAGCTATAACTACTAGCTATACTTTAGGTTCTAGGTAGGAGTTAATAAGGTACTAGGCCTCCCGATTGCTTAGGTAGAAGTTCCAGTCTATCCTAACTTTATTATATATCTATTACGCCTATATAGCATACTTATTGCGGTTTCCTCTAAACTTAGGGGGGTTAGGAAGGGGTTTTGATTGCTAGGTACCCCTGCTTCCTAGGTAGTCTCTAGCTATAGGGATAGTATTAGTAGAGCTAGGGCGTAGCTACCTGCTATATCTTATTAGAGCTCCGTAGTTAGTTCGTTATTAGGCTGCTATATAGTTATTAGGCTATTGAGCTAGTTACTAAGCTTATTAATTGCTATATAAACTGCTTCGAACGCTTCCTTACTTATTAGTAGCACTTCTAGACTAGCTACTATAAGTATAGCTAGTTCTATTTCCTATCTGCTATCTATTACGCTATATAACTAGCGAGGCAGGCGTAGAGAGAGAGCTTAGATATATAAGGGGCTAGCCCGGGTTTATTTAACTTAGGGGTGCCTTAATTATAATAATCTAAGCTAAGGAAGGGAAGTTTTCTAGGAAGTTCCCCGTGCAATAGAAAAGCAGATATAGGGCGAATATTAAGCGAGAGCAGTCGTCAAGGGCAGAATCCTTAGGGTCTGCAGCACCATCCAGACGCTAGTAGTGGCGTAGCCCGTAACATTTAATCCCTTTATAATAATTAATAAAGCTTTAATATAATTATCCTAGTTACTAGTAAGCTTATTTAAGCTAGGTTTATATATTAAGGGTCCTAGACTCTATATTAGCTATATTATTAGTTAACTAATCCTTTATTATTACCTAAATAATATCTTTTACCTTATTACTATGTGAAATAAAGAGATATAAGGTCTATTACTTAGCTACTACTCCTTTTAAATACCTAATAGTAGATAGTACCTTCTTAAGGTCTAATATAATCTTATTTACCTTAAATTATTTATTAAAACTAGATATAAATTAGTTAAGGTTAGTCTAGGTACCCCCTTTATACTTAAATATTAGGAAGTACTTCACCTGAAGTTCTAACTAGTACTTCTTTATTTTATTATTAATAACTACTTAGTAAGTAATAGGGTTACTTACTAAGATTAATGATTAGCTAGCTCTTAAGGCCTTAAGATATTCGTATTTATACTTTAGTTAACCCTTCTTTTCTTCTTTCTTAATAAGCTAATCTAATTTAGCCTCTATTAATTAGCTACTTAATCCTCTACTAATACCTTTATTATTATTCTACTTAATAAGTATCTTATCCTAGGTTTAGTTATCTAATTACTCCTAGCTAGGTAAGGATCCTAAGAGTAATATTATATTTACTTCTCTAATAAACCTATAAATAGATATTACATTAATATATATTATACTACTCTAATAGTCTATAACCCTATTAATATAAGTATAAGAGAAGAATATATTATAAAATAATATAGCATAGAGTAATAGAGTTAATATAGCTAGGTATAGCTAAGGTTAAATATTCTTCTCTAGCTCTCTATCTTATTATATAAAGACTAAAAGGCTTTTCTAGGGGCTACCTAGTACCTTCGTATATCTCCTAACTCCTATGGACTTCCCTAACTTAGCCCGCTAAGCCCTTTTTCCCGCGATGTTGTCCTGGCTCGTGACAGTAGAGGAGAAGCTGGACTAGGTGCGATAATGTGAACAAAGAGGAGATTCCCAGTTACAAGGCCGGCGGAAGAAAGACACAGAATCTCCGGCTGAGATTATAACGGAGTGAAAGAACAACGACCTCATTTTCCAAATTTCTGGACATGCAGGAGCAAGGTAGCGCAGTCAAGCCTGGAGATTAGTCGTAAGCCGGGTTGAATCAGCTATGAGCCGAGGCGATGGCAGCCGCATCGTCGCCATCTCGAGCTTGTTCGGTCCCAAAGAGAGGTTTGAGCAATTAGAAGACCATATATATGGATTGAAATGACTCTGAAATATTCTGCCGCGTGATAAGGTGCCAGTCTTCCTCTTCCCTTTTGCCGCAGGCGTAGCACGGCATGCGACTTCTTGCCACAATTACTTAATTTACTAGACATTTCGGACGATCGAGAGCCAAGTTGCCGTTTGTAACATGCGATGAAGATATTGAAGATATCCAGGACAATGGAACGGCGCCAGAGGTCGACATTCTCGGTGAAGCCAGCCTCTCCCAGCTCACCTTGGGGGTGGGCTCGGTGTGGCGCACTACATGGCGAAGCCCCTTAGCTGCCTTGAAGCTCGGGCCCACGTACCTCCCGCTGTGAGAGGGTTCAGCAGCAGCTGCACTGAGGGCTGAGGTGCGTCATGAGGTAACAGCTGGCAAACTCGCCTCGTTCGCCAGCCGGCCATTTCCATTGACTTCACCTGCGACGTCGCCTGAGGTACCTCACCCTCACCTAGGTTCTTCTCATGTACGCAATCATCCCGGCCGCCCGCTCACTTTAGCCTCCCACTCTCCTTTTACAACAACGTCGCTACCACGGGCCTCCCCTCCTGGTTCTCTTTCCGTCTAATCTCTTACTTTTCTTGCGCATTGCATCGCATCAACTCCACGGACCTGTTTCTCTTCGATCTGCCTTTTTTTTTTCGTTTCCAATTCTGGTTGTTGCTGGCTTGACAGCTTGGGGGAAATGCCTCTGTGAAAACGGCACGTGGTCGCATCCCCATTCTCCATTCGCCATGGTGTCCTTCTGGCCGTGGAGGGTACGTATGCGCCCTTCCCGATTCCCATTCTTCTACCGCCTGCGAAACGATTGATAACGACGCGACACGATGTCGAATGTTGAGCTAACTAGTGAAATGACCGCAGGGTCAAGACTCCTCCCCCGCCTCTTTCGAAAAGACCCTCTCCGCCCTCTCGGCGAAAATCACCGACACGCAGGCACGGCTCGATGGCGCCCGGGCAACCTCCCGTCGCATCAGGGTCCTCTGGTCGCTGTACCTCGCTTTCGCATATCTCGTCTACTCCATCGTCATCTTCCTCGTGGTGGGATGGAATGGCATGGGCGTCTGGGAGTGGGTGGGCGTCGGCGGAGGTCCAGTCGTGTATGTCCTCTTTCGCGATCCGTTTGCGCCTTACGGCGTGCTAATGGCGAGCCTCTAGAATCTACCTTACCAGGACCCTCGTCACGAGTTTCTTCAATTATCGAATTGATCTACTTTCTACCCGCCTGAAGGAACAGCAAGCCGAGCGCGCAAAGACGATCCAGAAGCTCAAGGATGCTACCAAGTACGACTCCACTCTCGAACTCCTCGAAAAGTATGGCGGCAACGAGAACAAGAACAAGAAGCAGAAGCAAGGCGCGGGCGAAGAGGAGAAGAAGCCGCGACAGCAGGGCCTCAGACAGCGTGAAGGCGGTCGCACGAACATGCCACCTCCGCCAACCGCCAACATACAGCGTACCGGTCCCGCCTCGCCTCCTTCTGGCTTCCCGCAGCAACCGCAGCAACCGCAGCAACATCAGCATCAGCGTCTGCCCCAGCAACCCAACGGTCTTGAGCCCACGGAAGAGTTCGCCCCGAACGCATACGGTGCCGGCCATGGCTCACCGCCGCCGCTGCCGCCGCCCCATTTGCAGCACTTCGCGCACGTCGACGGCATCGGCTCTTCACACTGGTATGATCGCATCATGGATCTGCTTCTGGGCGAGGACGAGACGGCGTCCAAGAACAGGATCGTCCTCATATGCGCGCACTGCCGACTGGTCAATGGACAAGCGCCCCCGGGCACCAAGGCGCTTTCAGAGCTGGGGACCTGGAAGTGCATGGGTTGCGGCGCGACAAACGGCGAGATTGACGAGGGAAAGCGTATCATGAGAGAGGTCCTAGGATCGCGGGCTGAGGCAAGTCACGTGGCGACCGGCGAGGAGTTTAAGGACTCTGACGACTCTGACGAGGTATCAACCGTGGAGATTAAGGAGGAAGAGATTGATGGTGGCGATCTTCATGAACTCAGCGCAAAGGCCACGGGCAGACAGGGAGCATCGGGTACGAAGAAGCGCAAGGGTAAGAGCAGAAAATGAGTGTAGTGGGTGAGGTGTTAATTATCTTTCGGCCAAGGCGCCGAAGCTAGCTACAGCAATTTCATACATACTTACGATATCATACGAAAAAGACACATTTTTTCCACAGCAGCAGAGAAGATGCGTTCCCGCATCTCACGTAAGTACGTGTTACGGTACCTTGGTTCTATTTTGGTCATCTTGCAGCATCACTTGCATCCCGATGCTCCCGTTCTGCGCAGAAGCGAAGCTCCACGCGCAACTCATTTGTGGCTAGTGCCGAGGCTGGATGCTAACGCGGCCTCTCAGAAGAGGTCTCCACTGTCCGTGCTGCCCCTACCTACCTCAAACCTCTGGGAAGCCCTGGAACAGCTAAGCAGGCTGAGGACACTCTGTGAATTGAACCGAACTGTACGTAGGGTCCTTCTCCCGTCCCTCGGATTCTTCTTTTTCGAACAGCCAGCCACAGGACGCCGCCGCGATAACCTGACCCCAAAGAACACCACTTCGGCACCCGCTGCCTTTTTTTTCTCTCCCTTCGCGGCAAGCCATTCATCGGTATCGATAATGCAGCTCCCTGCTATCGCCGACAGACCATAGCTTTTGATTTTCGATTTACCCTCCCGTCAGAATAAAACGAATCCATGGTCACAGGGTAATCCCATCCATCCCTTTGATCGGCAAATATGTTCCAGGTGTGTCTCCAGCGGAAACTTTTTCAACTCCCTTCTCTGATTTCGATCTACTTGTCCGAACCTAACTACAATATCATTACCTCATATCGTTTCCCGAGGAACCTCCAGGGCTGGCTACCGCTAACATGATGGGACTGCAACAGCGGATCAAGGGCGCCATCGATCGGACAATCGCGGAGGAACAGGCACGACAGGAACAAGCCCGCAAAGCACTCGGACCGGACTCTGGGACGCCGCGCAGGTCGGATTCGACATCGCGAGGTGCGCAGTCTCCCGCGCGACGGCCCCGGCCCAAGAAGAACGGAACCCAGGATACCACCAAGGACGGCGACAGCCCTGCGAATCCGGACCCTGCGGTTTTCGAGGCGGCCTTTGTGCTCGACGACAGCGAGGAACCCAGTAGGGCGGGGACACCCAAACCCGCGGCAATGGAAGAGAAGAATGAGGAGAAGGCGGAGAGTGTGGAGGAGGCGGGACAGAATGGGGAGGACGAGAAGAGGGACGGCGATGCGGGCGTGGCTAATGCCGCGCCCGCTGCCGCTCCGGAGTTGTCACCCGAACTCCGCATGAAGCTGCGTAAGCTAGAGAAGCTGGAGAAGACGTATCCTGGTGCGTGGTCTTGGTTTTCTTGTCGTGGAGGCCTTTGCTAACATGACGCAGAGCTTTTGCGATCCTACCGAATCGCTCACGGTCGCGCCACTTCTATCGAGCCCTTCGAACGAGTGCTTAAGGAGCACACCAGTGTCGGCTCTATCAGAGAACCCGAGGCGCTCGTCGAGTTCCTTAACTCCCTGAAGCAAAAGGAGCAGATGATCATGGACGAATACAAGCGGGTCTCGGTCGAGAAGGATGAGTTCAAGAAGAAGTTCGAGGCCACAGAGAAGGAGGCCGAGGCTCTGAAGAAGGAGGTTGAGGAACTCAAGGCTGCGAAGCCCGAGGTTGCCACAGACAGGCCCGACGACAAGGAGCAGGTCGATGCTGCGACGAACACCAAGGACGATGTCTCCGTCAAATCGCCCGATCCGAATGCCACCAAGTCTCCCTTGCAACAAGCTTTGGGCATCTTCTCCCCTAAGCAGAAGGCGCAAGAGCCTGAGGCCGACAAGCCGGAGGAGTCGGGCGACTTCTTCTCCTACGATGAAGAGGCGCCCAAATATGAGGCTGAAATGGCTGCTAAGGAGGAGGAGATCGAGATGCTCAAGGCTGAGGTCGACTCTCTGAAGTCAGAGCTTGCCTCCGCCAAGGAGTCTAGCGCCGACCTCACTGAGAGTCTCGAGAAGGCGACAAAGGAGGCCAGCGAACTTCGCGACGCGGGAGCTGTCAAGACCTCCCTTCAGATCCAGCTGGATGCCAGAAACACCGAGATCAAGAGTCTCACTGAGCGCCTGGAGACGTCGCAGAAGCACCTCAAGGAGGTTGAGACCAAGCTCAAGGGTGAACTCGCTACAGCTACGAAGAATGCCAAGGAAGTCCAGTCAAAGCTCTCTGAGGCGAGCAGCAGGGCTGACAAGGGAGAGGCGCGCGTCAAGGAGGTTTTGGCCGCCAAGGCCGAAGTGGAGAAAAAGATTGAAACTCTGAACGGACAGATCAAAACCATCACGAAAGAGAAGGCCGAAAACGAGAAGAAGATTGACGAGCTCACCAAGAAATTGGAGAAGCAGAGCGAGCCTGTTCCTGCCACACCGACCACTCCTGGACCAACTGATAACGCAGCACCTGGCGCGGGTGGTGCTTCCAAGAACAACAAGAAGAATAAGAAGAAAAAGAAGGGCGGTGCTGCCGCTGCTGCCGCTACGCCTGCTGCGCCCGCCAGCAGCACAGCTGAGCAACCTCCAACTGAAGACTCGAAGGAGTCCGACACCGAGGCTTTGGAGGCGGAGATTACGCGCCTCAAAGAGGAAGTTAGCACGAAGGATTCCCAGATCGACAGGCTGACGAAGCAGCGTAAGACCGAGGAGGACCTCCGCGAGGAAATTGACACTCTGCGCGGTGAACTGACTGACATCGGCCAAGACCATGTCGAGGCCAAGGAGAAGATCAAGAACCTCGAGATCGAGAAGAAGGCGCTGCAGACCAGGATTGAGGAGCTGGAGAAGGAGCTTGGATCCTCGGCCAACGACGCCAAGGCGACAGAGAAGCTCCAAACCGAGTTCGACAGCCTCCAGCGCGAGTACGAGGACCTCAAGTCCAAGTCTTTGACGTTGCAGTCCGACCTCGGTGCTGCCCAGCAGTTGGCGCAGAGCCGGTACAAGGATCTCACCGACCTTCGTGAGGTCCTCCAAAAGGCTCAACCTGAGATCAAGAGTCTGCGTCAGGATTCCGCGGCTCTGAAAACCGCCAAGGAGGAGCTCTCGGCGAAGAACACGGAGCTGCGCAACCTTGAGAAGAAGGAGAAGGATCTCAAGGCCGAGGTCGCCAGAGCACAGCGCCTAGCAACAGACCGCGAGACGGAGATCAAGTCCCTTCGTGAGAAACTCGCCAACGAAACGAACAGCCGCCTTCGTCTTGAGGATGCGCAGAGGGTGGCCGGACGCGACCTCCGCCGCTCCGAGGCCGAGAAGGTCGAGCTCAGCGCCAAGGAGGAGAAGGCAGTGCGGGAGTTGCAGAAGGTGCAGGAGGAAGCCAACAAGCTCCGGCCGAGGGTCAAGGAGCTCGAGGATGAGATTGAGAAGATACTGAAGGAGAAGAAGAGCCTGCAAGATGAGGCAGAGTTCAAGACGCAGCAATATGCCAACGCCCAGGGCCTGCTCGGCAGCATGCGCGACCAGACGGCAGAACTCACCATCCAGCTCAAGGAGGCTCGCTCCCAGTCCGAGTCTTTGGAGGAGGAACTTGCGGAGATCCAGAAGCACCTCTCCGAACGATCCCGCGAGGCGGAGCGCATGCGGGGTCTGCTCGCCGACGTCGACGAGCGTGCCGACAGCAAGGTGCGCGAAATGCGTTCGCGCATGGAAGCCGCGATCGAGGAGCGCGACCGCATCGAGGACGAGTCGAGCACACTGGCCAGGAGGAAGACGAGGGAGACGGAGGAGCTGAAGCAGAAGATTCGTGATCTGGAAAGAGACATCAAGACGCTGTCCGGCGAGAAAGAGGAGCTTGAGCGCAAGGAGCGCGAGTGGCGCAAGAGGCGCGAGGAGCTCGAGGCCGTGGAGGAGAAGGCTGAGGCGGAGGTGAACGAAATGCGGTCTGCTGTCTCTGACCTCCGATCTACTCTAGACGCGTCGGAGCAACAGGTTCGCGACGCCGAGAAGCAGAAATCCGACCTCAGACGGTTGCTCGAGGAGTCGAAGCAACGTTTCGACAAGGTCAACAAGGAGCTCAAGACGGTGCAGACCAAGCTCGGGGCGAGCGTCACGTCCGGGAGGAGCTCGGTGGACTCGAACCGGTCTGGTGGGCTCAACGGGGCTGGATCACCAGCGCCTGGACAGTCGGGGGGATCGGCGGATAGTCTCTATCTAAAGACCATCATGCTGCAGTTCTTGGAGCAGAAGGACAACAAGTTGCGCGAGCAGCTTGTTCCCGTGCTTGGCAGGATCTTGAAGTTTGACAAGTAAGTTCACACAGCTGCGCGCGACGAGAGAGATGAATCGAGATTCCTAACGAAATGCAGGACGGACGAACAGAAGTGGAAGGCTGCAATTCAGCATATCACCGTTAGGTAGTTTTGGTTGCTGTATCAGTTTTGTATAAACAAATACCCCAGGACGACTTGGGTTTTCCCGAACGAACTGTCCAACTTTTGGGCAAGGTATTCTGTATCTCGAGTAAAACTTCAGCGTGCCTGAGGCCCGGGACCTAAGGTTGTCAACTATGTGGGAAGTTCATCGGGAATCCAGATGTGTTTTATTCGGTATCGACTCAATTCTAATACCTAGACAGACAACGGAAGCAAGAGCGACCGAGAGGATGACCTACCTGACTTGTCAAAGTAAGGCAGGCGCCACCTGGCATAGCCTCAAACAAGGGACCAAGGACGTTCAGCTTAGCAAGCGGGTATGCGCCATCGTCATCTGCGTGTTTCTACCAGTGCTGGCGTGTCCTTCCTTGGTCGTCAGTAACTGCAGCAGAGACTTGCATTATTACGATGAGGTAGGTTCCTCCCCATGACCGGGGATCAAAAGCAAATACACGGTGTATTGGATGAGGCCCGAAGTCTGAGTTGCTCCTCCACGTTACACCTTGCCCAAAAATCATAATGTTCAGCGAACGAGTGCCCGTAGGTAGGTACGTACCGCATTTGGCGGCTCACTTAGACTTCCCGCGACAGGTCGAGGCAAACCAGCGGGGCACCACGCCGTTGCGGTGTCGTGCAGCTGGCGGTGACGAGCCCGCCAGCCTGACAACCTGGAAGGAAGCTAAAGCACTGAGCTCCACCAGAGCTCGCTCTCTAATGTACCTTGGGTAGGGGAAGGTACTCTGCACGTTTCCGCCAGTTCTGGCCCTTCCTTCCCTGGGCTCGCTCCCGGGACCCGCCCCTTTGGCGGATCTTTCCCTCCGTGGACCGTGACAGCGCCGCCTCCAAAGGCAGTCGCACTAGGGATTGCGGAAGGGTGTCGTCATGGAAGCGCGACTGACCTCATCCCGCCGCCGTCCTCACCTCACAGATACGTAGCTTCCCTTCGCAACGAACGATTTCCCATTGCGATTTCCGATGACCGAGCGGGCAGCTACAAAGAACCGCCATGGCTCCTTCTCAGTTGATGTCCAAACTCCAGTGCTTGTGCTGCATCCATGGATGTCCATTGGCCTCGATTGGTGTTTCCCAGAACCCCTCTTGCTCTTGCTCTACCTAGTCTTTAGACCGTTATGAGATCATCCCTTTACTCGTGTTTTCGCCTCGCTACTGCTGCGAGATATTATAATAACCCCTCGCCGGCAAACTCTTGCTTGAGCTTCCTCCATAAACCATCCACCAATTCGCGAACCACTCGACTCCTGTCCACAAGAGCAATTCTCCCCTCGATAGCAGTAACGCCATCCAAGTACCCAAACACGGCCTGCAGAATGTCTAGCGTAAAGACAGCCGGCCCCGAGGGCAACAAACTCTTCACACGAAACCACCTCTTCGACCTCACTGGCAAAGTCGCCCTCGTCACTGGCGGTGGCACTGGGATCGGCCTCATGGCCACCCAGGCCCTGGCTGCCAACGGAGCCAAAGTCTACATTACCTCCCGCGACCGCGAGAAGCTCACAAACACCGTCGAGACATACGGCAAGAACATCCCCGGCGAGATCATCCCGATCCAGGCCGATGTCACCGTCAAGGACGAGATCAAGAAGCTCGTTGACGAAATCTCCTCGCGCGAAAAGTGTCTGTGCATCCTAGTCAACAACGCCGGCGTCTCGAGCAGCCCGATCGAGGTCGAGAGCGAGGACGCTCACGACATGAAGAAGAGCCTGTTCGAGGGCGAAAAGGCCAACTTCGAGGACTGGACTGACGTCTACAAGACCAACGTGGCTGCCGTCTATTACGTCGCCGCCTCGTTCCTGCCGCTGCTGCAGAAGAGCACTGAGCTCCACGAGGGCTGGTCATCGACGATTATCAACATCAGCAGCATCAGCGGCATGATCAAGAAGTCGCAGCACCACTTCTCGTACAATGCGTCCAAGGCGGCGACGATTCACGTAAACCGCATGTTGGCCGAAGAGATCGCGAGCAACGGTATCAAGATTCGCATCAACAGCATTGCGCCCGGCGTCTTCCCGAGCGAGATGACAACCAAGAAGCCGTCGGATGATGCGCAGAAGAGTGAGATCCCCAAGGAGAAGTACGCGGACAAGGTGCCTGCGGGACGACCGGGCAAGGACGAGGATATGGCGGCTACGGTGCTGTACTTTGCGTGCAACCAGTACTTGAATGGACAGACGCTGGCTGTGGACGGCGGATATACCCTCGCTGCTGGTTTGTAAGATAAGACAGATAAGACGCGGGTCACAGGGACGGAGTTGGGGACTATACACAGCTCGTATGATTGAATGCCAAAGAACTTCAAGACAGATGTTGCGTATGACTACTATGTGGAAGAGTGGAATGCTCAATGTTACCAAGAGCTGCGGATCTTATTCCCGATGTTAAACTTGCTCAACAAGTGCAATTGTTCGCGCGAATTCACAACCCGAAATGCACAACAGCTGAAGCTTCGTCATTTTCATTACTGATGAGCCATTCGCGAGGATCGTCTCTGCCCTGTAATCTCGATGTTTATTAATCCGGGGGCATACAGACCTGGCGATGTCTTTCTTCCCTCGGTGAGCTGGTGTACTTCTCACCATCATCAGTCATTCTTTGTTTCTTATTGGTTTCCCACCAAGCACCTCCTATCTGAGATTTCGACATCACTTGATTTGCTGGGCCGTTCTTTTCGAACTCTTCAGTCACCCCTCGCTACGCATCGTGTGGCGGCACCTCTCTTCTTGTCCGGCGTTGTCGCTCATCCCGGCGAGGAGCACGACCCGCAGGTCCACAAGGGCGAGATGGCTCTGCGCAGATCTGTTGCGGCGAGCTAGCGGCGAGCTCATCCGGAGCGAGACGACCGACGGTCACCCGGGCGTGCCTCTCCATCTGGATATGCAGCTCTTCGACGTCGCCACCTGCGCCGGTGTTCCCCAGATCCTTATCGACTCCTGGCATTGCAACGCCACCGGTGGGTACTTGGGTGTGTCTGTCACCGGCCAGGGCGACTTGGAGTCTCTTGTACTCTATGTTCGGTCGCGGCGTGCAGCAAACCGACAGTGACGGCGTTCCTCCCGCCAGCTCCGCCTCTTTCGCCGCCGTCTCCGCCACCCCTTCCACTTCTGCGGGCTCCAAGGCTGGCTGCAAGCGTAAGGCTGAGCGTCACTGAGTTTCGGGCTGGAGATGGAGGACAGGCTGAGATGAACTTCGCTGGTTCTGCTTGGCGGGTGGGTGATGGAGACCGGGTAGTCCACGGTTTGTAAGAAGCTCCAAGGCTGTCCGATTGGTATTAGATGCATTTTTTTGGTGGTGATTGTATTCATAAAAATAGAAGCATGCTCTCCAATTCCACCACCTACGTTTTTAACTAGCTTAGAATAAATCCAAGAGAAATAAGGCTTCAGCCATGGCCAATCTACTGGTTAGAACATACGTGCAACTTCCAGATCTGGCAACATCTTGTCTGAAATAATCCTGATTACGTAGCGTGTGGAAATTCCCATAGAAAGTTGTCCCCCAAAGAGGGGAAAGGCCGTTAGTCTAACCGTCAGCTGACATTCGGCAGATACCATGATGCGATGCTTTCAGTTAACACGAGCGCAGCTTGTCGAACATGTACACAAGCACATATGACTGGATTGGCCATAAAAAATCGTCCTCATTGGTTCAATGTCAACACCACTAAGAAGCCGGGAATTCTCGTACCCATCCATATATAAGATTATATTCCGCACGTCAGGTACTCAAGTCGTTTCCTCACAGATTTAGCTGCGCCCCATGACCGCGGCCAAGCCACCACATGTCCCGGGCGATGCCATTCTGTACGAAATACGAGGATTTTCACAAGCAGCAATGACACCATGCGTATCACACATGGTGGTGGTATCCAATCGCCGGGACGTCCTCAGAAGAGGCCAGAAATAATCATACAACATCGGCCATTCGCCGGTCGTCACCGGCCCGACTACTACTCCGACTCCGGATTTCATAAATTTTGTGCTCAGCGTCGAGCACTACTAAGGTATTCTCCATGGAGTAGCTATAGCATTGCCTATGCCTTCTATCATTCCTAGCAGGCTATGCGCAGCAGTGTTACGACCCGTAAACAAGGATAACAGCTGAACGACCCACTTGGATAGGACATTTATACTATAGGATCATGGGAATAGCAGGGACTCACTCGGGATAGAAGAACTATAGTATAAGTTATATAATAATAAGATAAGGAAATAATTAGTAGAGCATATAAGGAAGCGCTTAGTAAAATGTTAGTCTTACTAACTAATTATAATCACCTTATGTACCTAGGTAATCACCTAGTAGTAAGATAAAGGATACTATTTATACTTATATATAGTATAACCCTGAGCTTAGCTTATAATTAGACTTCTATAGCTCTTTAGTAATTAACTTAGTATTTATCCTTAGGATACTCTTAGCTTACCTTTACTATAAACTAACTTATTAAGTCTAAGACTAATTACCTTAGCCTCTAAAGGATAATCTACTATAGCTTATAACCTATAACCTAGACTAAGATACCGTGTACTATTACTATATTTCAATCCCTAGCTTCTATTAGTAGACCTTACTATTAGATAGCTAATTATAATACTTTAATTACTCCTATTTAGTAAGTTAACTATTAAAACCTACTAATAGTATAAATAAGAATATCTTCTCGCGCTTCTACTAAGTTACCTACGCTAGGAACCTCCTCTTCCCTATAATAGCTAATCTAAAACTATGAGGGTTATAGCCTACAAAAGGCCGGGCTGGGGAAGGAAAGAGCAGTAGTAACGTAGGGGGTAGTTATATTATAGAAGATAAGTTAGCCCTTCTAGCTACTTGTGCGCGCGGAGCCCCTTTTTAGGGCTCGGCTCGGCTCGGCTAACTAATACGGGTACACCTCAGCGAAGGCTTAGCGCCGGTTCAGCGCCGGCTCGGCGCTATAATCCTAATCCCTTATAATTACCCCCCCTCTAGAGGGCTTAGTCTCTAAGTCCGATAATCCCTAAAACTCCTGCCTGCGCGGGGATTCGAACCCTCTGCAGCGCTTCTGATTAGTCTATTTATATCTCTCGGGTCCGGGCCTTCGGGTCTTTCACCTAGTTACCGCGGCTTCGCTGGAGGCCCCCCGGGCGCTCAGCGGCTCTATCGTTATCTTCCGTACGGCCTCGGGTCTTGTAATTACGCGCCGGCGGGCTAGTTTCTTCCGTATAGCCTCGGGTCTTGCACCTACGCGCCGTCAGCTAGCTTCCGTATGGCCTCGGGTCTTGCACCTACGCGCTATTAGCTTCGCCGGAGGCCCCCCGGGCGCTCGGCGGTCTATTGTCTTCTATACGGCCTCGGGTCTTACACCTACGCGCCGTTAGCTTCCGCGCGGCTTCGGGTCTTTCACCTATACGCTAGCGGGCTAGTTTCTTCTATATAGCCTCGGGTCTTATACCTACGCGCTATTAGCTTCCGCGCAGCTTCGGGTCTTATACTTACGCGCTAGCGGGCTTTGCCTACCGATGCCCGAGGGCTCGGCGGCAGTGGTCTATTCGTCTTCCGATATATATAGCTCGAAAATGCTATCCTCTGCGATCCGTATGCCTCTCCTAGGGGCTACTATAATCGCTTTAATACTTACGCGGGGGCCGCCCGGACCCGCTGAGGGCCTGGTAGCCTACTAGCAGGAGTAGTACTAGTTAGTAAGGTAGCCCTTCTTATAGCACTCTTTATACTATAGATTAGCCTAGTAGTCGGCTTTGCGGTAGCCCGGCTTGCTGTATTTTTAGTATATGCCGCCCGGGGTATCGGGGCTGCTGCGGTTAAAACGAGCCCTCTTCGGGGCGGGCTCGTTAGTAGTAGCTCGTGCTAGTAGCCCTGGTAGCGCTACGGGCTCTGCAAACCGCTCCGGGTATATATCCTATAGCCGCTCTATAGTAGTAGCTATAGCGCGTAGCTGCTATATATCGAATTTTTAGCGTTCGAGGCCTTGCTAAAGCCGGGGTAAAAGCTAGAAGTAAAAGGTGAGGGCTTAGGCCCGGGACTCTTCGAAGTCCGGGGTTCCGAGGGCTTAGTAGATTGCTAACTACTTAGCGAAGAACTAGAGAGGCTATTAGCTAAGTTCCTACTAAAGGTTATTAAGGAGGCTATATAGCTAGCGCTCCTATAGTCCGGGGTTAATATGCTCTTAGCAAACAAATATAGAGAAGTTAGCCTATATTAGGTTAGTAAGGCTAGTGTAGTAGTAGCGCTACTACGTTTATAACCCGGCGGTTATTCTTATAAGTACCTATTAGATCTTCTATAGCTCAGAGGCTCCAGGCTAGAGGGCGTTGCTATCTTCTATAGCTATTAGCTAATTGCAGGTTTAGGCTAGCATACTGTCTTTAGCGAGGGTTCTATAAGCATACGCTAGAGGGCGTTCGTATTCGTAAGCCCGGGTCTCGGTAGTCTCAGAGACTAGCATAAGGCGCGCGGATAGGGCCCGAATAAGCGCATCGTTCTAGTCGGCTTAGCGCCAAACGATCGCAATAAGTTCAGCGATAAGGGCTGCGTCGGGGCCCGTAGTTATTACTATCCCCGATCCTAGAGGGGTCTCAGAAGCAAAATTTTCACTTAGCTCATTAGGCGCGGAAGCGCTAGCAATGCCTCAGCAGAGGCCCGATCTCGTACTGCTGCTCATTCCGGAGCTAGCTGCCCGTATGATTAGGTAGAACTTATCTAATTATGAGGGTTATAGCTTATAAAAGGCCGGGCTGGGGAAGGAAAGAGCAGTAGTAATATAGGGGGTAGTTATATTATAGAAGATAAGTTAGCCCTTCTAGCTACTTATGCGCGCAGAGCCCCTTTTTAGGGCCTAGCTCGGCTCGGCTGACTAATGCGGGTATACCTCGGCGAAGGCTCGGCGCCGGTTCGGCGCCGGCTCGGCGCTGTAATCCTAATCCCTTACAAAAACCTAGCTAAGGAACTTAAAGGAGCCCCTATAGCTATAGACTCTAATAATAAGGTTACCCTTAAGAAAGATACTTATAACTACCTCTAAGCTAGAGTTAAGAAAGGAGATAATAATACTACTAAGATCTAAACTATATATAACAAAACTACTATAGAACTTCAGGGCCTTAAGGAAATAATATAATAACTTAGAAATAGCCCCTAGTATATTAAAAATCTAGAAAACGAGGTTATCCGCTTTAGAGGAGAAAAAGATAATAGTAGTATTAAAGAACTCCAGAGGGAAGTTGAAACCCTCCGCGCTACTACTAATATTATTATAACCCCTATAGGAGGATAATAGAAACTCAAACTTAGCCCTCTAATAACCTATAATAATACTCCTAGATACCTCAAAGGATTCCTAATCTAGGTTAAGAACTACTAAAATTTCTACTATAATAACTTTATTAACTAGACTAAGAAGGTTATCTATATAGCTACCTATTTCAGAGGATAAGTCCTTAAATAGTTTAAACCTATCTAGGAAGAATTCCTTAAGTATAAAACCCTAGATAAGTATTCTATAGAAACCTATAATATCTATAGCAGCTTCAAAGGGTTTGAAGAAGCCCTCTAATTTGTTACGGTCAGCTATCCGACAGTAGGGTCTGCTAACAGAAGTTGGGGGTTGATATACTATAATAGTATACTAGGTCGTGGTCTGAGTTATAGGTCGTAGGCTATAGTAGATCGGGTCTTTAGAGGCTAAGGTGATTAGTCTTAGACTTAATAAGTAATTCGTAGTAAAGGTAAGCTGAGAGTATCCTGAGGATAAATACTAAGTTAATTACTAAAGAGCTATAGAAGTCTAATTATAAGCTAGGCTTAAGGTTATATTATATATAAGTCCGAATAGTATCTTTTATCTATTCCTAGGTAATTACCTAGGTATATAGGTAATTATAATTAGTTAGTTTTACTAACTAATTACTAAACGTTCCTTTCTATGCTCTACTAATTATCTCCTTATCTTATTATTATGTGACTTATACTATAGTTCCTCCGTTTCCGAGTAAGTCCCTGCTATTCCTATGATCCTATAGTATAAATATCCTATCCTAGCCGCCCGACGCCTAAGTAGGTCGTTCAGCTATTATCCTTATTCATAGGTTATAATATTAGGTCTCCTCTCTAAAGGTCTTATCCTTAAGACCTAATATAAGTAGGTTATTAGTCCTAGGTTAGGGATCTATTAATCGTGCTTCCTGATTCTATTTATAATACTAATACTATATTAGGTTATATTTAGAAATCGAAATCGAGTACTACCTCTACTCTTTATTATTATAATTATATATTATATATTACTAAGTTCGGTTTTGTTATTAATATGCCCTGCTCTTACTATCGTTCTTTAGGGAAGCGTTATAAGCTTCTTCCCAGTAGTGAAGTTTATAGCAAGTATACTTATCTAGGGTAGTCTTATAATATAGCGGCAGATACTACCTATACTCGTGGGTTCCCTGGTATCTTTATTAGTATATCTTGCTAAGTTTATTATAGTTAATCGTTTGCTTAATAAAGCTGCTCATCTAGAGGATACTAAGGTAGCTAAAGAGGAGGTATTAAGAAAGAAGGCTACTGCCTTATATACTACGCAGGCTGAGTTAGATAAGTCTATAGCATAGTTAGACTATTTATATAAATAGAAGAAAATAGTATTTTAAAAAGGTCGGGAGGTTATAGAGGAGGAGCTAGTAGCATCTCCTATATTAGAGGTTTAGTCTATAGGTAGTTTTAATATATTAGATTTTAAAGCAATTCTAGATTGGAATCCTAGTACTCCGAATTTCTTATTAAGGGGGGTTCTAGTCTTCTATAAGTATTCCTAATTAAATAAATAGTTTTCCTTATCTTAGTCGGTCTGCTTCTATTAGTAGTCTTATATATCTATATAGATATCTAATTCGTTAGTAACTAGTAGGGTTAGTCTAGTTAACTAGTATTATAGGTATTAGTATATCTTTTCGTTCTTAGTATTATTACTAGTAAAGGGTGAGTTTATTAGTTATATTTGTTAGTCGGTAGGTTACGTAATCGTTACGTAAGCAGGGGTAATAATAGTAATAGTAAAAGAAGTAATAGTATTCATTGTTGCTATCTAAAAGAGGGAGTTTCTAGGAGGGATTTACCTCTTATTTATACTAGAGGTAAGGTATCTAGAACCTTCTATGACGCGTAAGCTGCTTAGAAATCAAGCCCTACTTATTTCCTTATATAGCTACTAGCTTATGCAAGCTAGTAACCTTATTATATATAAGGTTTAACTTTATTAGAGGCTAGAATCCTAGCAGTTTCCACGAGGTTCTACTGCTTTCTAGAGGTTTCTGTACACAG